>PVKP010005460.1:0-89381 GCA_004027715.1 Plecturocebus donacophilus | reverse complement strand
ACCCGTGTGGCTCCTTTGCAGGGAATCTCCCAGTCTGTGGGCATCAAAAATTCGTCTGCAATTGCGGCATCCACTCGCTCTCTGCGCTTTCAGTGGGAGCTACAATCCTGAGCTGCTGCTACGTGGCCATCTTGGATCTCTCTCCGCCCGGTGATGAAGTTTTTTCTGTTTCTTAGTTTTCCTTTGGCGGATGCCCATTCCCCATAGAGCCGGACCTTCCCGGATTCGCTGTGCTTGCTGTGAAACTCTCAGTCCTCAGTGCTTCCAATTCCTGTTTTCCTTGTGGGGACGGGACCAGCCGAGCCCATCCGTCCCGTATACTCCGCACCCGCACTGGGAAGCGCTGCACTGGGGCACCGGCAAAACAGCTGCACCGGCTAAAAGAGTCGCGCTGGCGACCCGTGAGGCTCCTCTGCCGGGAATCTCCCGGTCTGTGGGCAACAAAAATTCGTCGGAAAGTGCGGCATCCACTCGTTCTCTGCACTTTCACTGGGAGCTACATTCCTGAGCTGTTGCTAATCGGCCATCTTGGATCTCTCCCCTGTAATGCCCTTCTTTGTCTCTTTTGATCTTTGTTGGTTTAAAGTCCGTTTTATCAGAGACTAGGATTGCTACCACTGCTGTTTTTTACTCTCCATTTGCTTGGTAAATCTTCTTTCATCCCTTTATTTTGAGTCTATATGAGTCTTTGAATGTCAGATGGGTCACTTGAATACAGCACACTGATGGGTCTTGACTTTTTATCCAGTTTGCCAGTCTGTGTCTTTTGATTAGGGCATTTATCAACATTAATATTGTTATGTTTCAATTTGATCCTGCCATTTTGCTAATGGCTGGTCGTTTTGCCCATTAGTTGATGCAGTTTCTTCATTGCATCATTGTTTTTTACCATTTGGTACGTTTTTGCAGTTGCTGGTGCTGGTTGTTCCTTTCCATGTTTAGTACTTCCTTCAGGAGCTCTTGTGAGGCGGGTCTTGTAGTGATGGAATCTCTCAGCAATTGCTTGCCCATAAAGGATTTTATTTCTCCTTCACTTATGAAGCTTAGTTTGTCTGGATATGAAAATCTGGGTTCAAAGTTCTTTTCTTTAAGGATGTTGAATATTGGCCCCCACTCCCTTCTAGCTTGTAGAGTTTCTGCCGAGAGATCTGCTGTGAGTCTGATGGTCTTTCCTTTGTGGGTTACTCGGCCTTCCTCTCTGCCTGCCCTTAGGATTTTTTTCCTTCATTTCAACCGTGGTAAATCTGACGATTATGTACCTTGAGGTTGCTCTTCTTGAGGAGTATCTTTGTGGTGTTCTCTGTATTTCCTGTATTTGAATGTTGACCTGCCTTGTTAGATTGGGGAAGTTCTCTTTGATAATATCCTGAAGAGTGTTTTGCAGCTTGTAATCATTGTCTCCCTAACCTTCAGTTACGCCGATCAAGCGTAGATTAGGTCTTTTCATATAATCTCATATTTCTTGGAGTCTTTTTTCATTTCTTTTCACTCTTTTTTTCTCTTTTCTTGCCTTCTCATTTTATTTCATTGATTTGATCTTCAATCTCTGATATCCTTTCTTCTGCTTAATCAATTTGTCTGTTGAAACTTGTGTATGCCTCGTGAAGTTCTTGTGCTGTGTTTTTCAGTTTCATCAAGTCATTTATGTTCTTCTCTTAGCTGGTTATTCTAGTTAGCATTTTGTGTAACCTTTTTTCAAGGTGTTTAGTTTCTTTGCATTGGGTTAGAACACGTTCCTTTAGCTCAGGGAAGTTTGTTATTTACACCTTCTGAAGCCTGCTTCTGTCAAATCATCAAACTCTGTCTTGTTTTGTACCCTTGATGGTGAGGAGTAGTAATCCCTGGGAGGAGAAGAGGCATTCTGGTCTTTGATGATTTCAACCTTTTTGTGCTGGTTTCTTCCCATCTTTGTGATTGATCTCCCTTTGATCTTTGAAGTTGGTGATTTCAGGAGAAATCTCTGAACAGACATCCTTTCTGTTGAAATTGGAGCTATGTCTTTTTTGGCCTGTAGAGGCACTGCTGGGTGCCTTGGATTCAGTCAGGCTGCTGGGTGGCTGGTCTTCCCCTGGAATTTATTTATGCAGGTGAGATTAGCCCCACCTTCCCAGTGGCGTCTCTCCTTCCCCGAGCTCAATCTTCTCAGTTAGAGTCAAACTGGTGTATTCACTGTGAAGCTGTCTGTCACACAGGCTTCAGTTTGAGTTTTGTGGGGGTAGGCCTGCCAGGCCTCATAGCCTGTTTCCCTGCTTTCAACTCTGCCTCTTTCTGTGGGACAGGTAGCGCCAGCCCGCTGACGTTAGTTAGTCTAAACTTCCGCCCAGGTCCATGCCACAACATGCGGCACCAGACGGGAGCTGTCGCTCAGATTTGCATCAACAACCCATGGTGCCCCTCAGTCCAGTGGGGCTCTCTTGGACTATGGGTTGGAGGAGGGATGAGGAAAGCACAGAATCCAAATCAGAGCACTGAGGGGGTGAATTCCCTGATCCTCCTAGCAAGCTGTGCGTTCCAGGTGGGAATGCACCTTGCCCTGTCTCAGTTCGCCCTCCCTGGGTAGCTCTCGTGCTGCTTCAGCTGGCCTTCCCTGGGCTCAATTTTCAGTGTCCTACCAGTCCCACCGAAAAGGCACTTCGCTTGGAATTGTGAAGTTCTCTAGCCCTCTGTGTCTCATTCACTAGGAGCTGCATTCCTGTGTTGCCTCCTCTCGGCCATCTTGGCGCTGATCTCTACAGGGTGATTTTTTAAAAGCATAAATAATGGCTAACAATTACAGAAGAATTAAACTATAGAAATAACCTCAAAGAAAGAAACAAAATCTGGCTGTTAGCAATAAATCATTTTTCTTGTCTCATTCTGTGCTTCTCACGTTGTATAGCATAATGTTTAAATATAAAGTTGGGTATAAATGGTACCTGAAAGTAGTTTTTGTGATCACCTTCTTTTTATAGTTTATACTGATAGCTAACTACCTGCTCAAAAGTGAGATGATTGCCTTTCTAAGCAGTAAAAGAGCAGTAGGAAATCAAAACTAAGGTAGCTTCAGAATAGGGTGAACAACTTGTCCCAATTTGTCTAGGATTTTCTGGTTTTAGCATTGAAAGTCCCAGATTCTTGAAAACCCCTAATTCTCAATCAAACTGAGGCAGTAAGTGACTGTATTGCAGAGTCACTGCATTTAATATATATGCCAATAACATATACAGGCATACCTCAGAGAGATTGCAGGTGTGGTTTTGACCACTGCAATAAAAGGAATATCACAATAAAGTGACTCACACTAATTTGTTGGCTTTCTGGTGCATATAAAAGTTATGTTCATACTATACTATAATCTGTTAAATGTGCAATAGCGTAATGTCTAAAAATAATGTACATATCGTAATTAAAAATACTTTATTTTTAAAAATGCTAATAATCATCTGAGCTTTCAGTGAGTCATAATCTTTTTGTTAGTGGGGTGTCTTCCCTCAGAATTTGATGACTGTTGATTGATCAAGTTGGTGGTGCCTGTGGCAATTAAATAAAGACAAAAATGAAGTTTGACATATTGATTGACTCTTCCTATCACAAAAGACTTCTCCATAGCATTTGATGCTGTTTGATAGCATTTAACCCACAGTAGAACTTTCAAATTTGTAGTTAATCCTCTCAAACCCTGCTACTGCTTTATCAGCTATGTTTATGTAATATTTAAATCTTCTCTTGTTATTTCAACAATGTTCACAGCATCTTCACCAAGAGTAGATTCCATCTCAAAAAACTACTTTCTTTGCTCATCGCTAAGAAGCAGCTCCTAAAAAAAAAAAAAAAAAAAAAAAAAAAAAGAAGCAGCTCCTAACTTGTGAAAGTTTTATCAAGAGATTGCAGCAATTCAGTCACGTCTTCAGACTCCACCTCTAATTCTGCTTTATTTGTTCTTTCTCTCACATCTGCATGTACATCCTTCACGGAAGTCTTGAACCCCTCAAAGTCAACCTGAGGGGTAGAATCAACTTCTTTCAAAATACTGTTAATGTTGACATTTTGACATCCTTCTATGAATCATGAATGTTATGAACAGCATCAAGAATAGTGAATTCTTTCCAGAAGGTTTTCAGTTTACTTTGCCCAAATCCATCAGAGGAATCACTATCTATGGCAGCTGTAGCCTTACAAAATGCATTTCTTAAATAATAAGAATAGAGAGTCAAAATTACTTCTTGGTCCACAGTCTGCAGAATTAATGTGTGTTAACAGGCGTGAAAATATTATTAATCTACTCATACATCTCCATCAGAACTCTTAGATGACCAGGTGTGTCGATGAGCAGTTACAATAGGAAAAGAAACTTTTTTTTCTGGGCAGTAGGTCTCAACAGTAGGCTTAAAATATGTAATATATCATGCTGTAAACAGATTGGCTGTCTTTCAGGCTTCGTTATTCTGTTTATAGAGCACAGGCAGAGTAGATATACCATAATCCCTTGGATCCTAATATTTTTGGAATGAGAAATAAACATTGGCTTCAACTTAAAGTCACCAGCTGCATTAGCCCCTAACTTTTGAGTTAGCCTTCTCTTTTTTAGTCAATTTTTTTATTTCAATAGTTTTTGAGGTACAAATTGTTTTTGATTAAATTGATTAGTTCTTTAGTGGTGATTTCTGAGATTTTGATGCACCCATCACCTGAGCAGTGTCCATTGTACCCAATATATAGTCTTTTATCCCTCACTCCTCTCCCCATCTTCCCTGTTAAGTTCCCATAGACTATTATATCATTCTTATGCCTTTGCTTCCTCATAGCTTGGCTCCCACTTATAAGTGAGTACTTATGGTATTTGGCTTTCCATTCCTGAGTTACTTCACTTAGAGTAATGGCCTCCAAATCCATCCAAGTTTCAGCTTGCTCTTTGAACCCTTGGAGCCAAACATTGACTTCTTCTCTCCTGCTCCAAAAGTCCTAGATGGCATCAATGATCTTTGCTATACCTTCTGGATAACTTACTGCAGCTTCTACATTAGTGCTTGCTCCTTCACCTGGAACTTTTGTGTTATGCAGATAACTTCTTTTATTAAACCTCATGAAGCAGCCTTTGCTACCTTCCAACTTTTCTTTGGCAGCTTCCTCACCTCATTCATCCCTCATAGAATTGAAGAGAGTTAGGGCTCTTCTCTGGATTAGGCTTTTGGTTAAGGGAACATTGTAGCTGGTTTGATCTTCTACTCAAACCACTAAAACTTTCTCCATATCAGCAATACAGCTGTTTGACTTTCATATTATTCTTATGTTCACTGGAGCAGCGCTATTAATTTTCTTTAGTAACTTTACCTCTGCATTTACAAGTTGGCTAACTTTGGCACAGGAGGGTTAGCTTTTGACCTATGTCAGCTTTTGACATGCCTTCCTCACTAAGCTTAATCATTTCTAGCTTTTGAGTTCATGTGAGAGATGTGTGACTCTTCCTTTCTCTAGGGTTATTAATTGACCTGATTTCAATATTGTTGTGTCTCAGGGAATATGGAGGCCCAAAAAGATGGACAGAGACAAGTGAATGATGAGTCAGTGGAACAGTCAAAACACACACACATTTACTGATTAAGTTTTACATCTTATTTTGGCATGATTTGTGGTGCCTTGAAACAGTTCTAATAGTAACATGGAAGATCAGTGATGACAGATCACCATAACAGATATAATAATAATGAAAAAGTTTGAAGTATTACAAGAATTGCCAATATGTGCTTAGAGATACAAAATGAGCATATGCTATTGGAAATATGAACTTAATTGACACAAGGCTGCCAAAAACCTTCAATTTGTGAAAAATACTGTATTTGTGAAGCACAAATAAAGTGTAATACAATTAAGTAGCGAAAGTAGGGCTTTAATATGGACTTGCTTTTTGTTTATGGTACATCCTCGAGGTTATACTTTAAGAAAAGTGCTCTGTAGAAATCTAAATATAAACCTAGATAAGTTAGGAACCTGTTATTCACATTATAAAATTATACTTACTTCACAAACAAATTTTCTTAACTTGCAGCATTTCTTTAAATTATAGTTTCTTTGGCACGTTTTGTTTATTGGTCATTAGTCACTCAATGGGGAGTCTTGGGAACAACTGCCAAATGCCAATCAATCAGAAATGAGGATGAAAAACAGGATCAAATAATAAAATAAATCTCTGGGAAAGTGCAACTAAATATATTTTCTCTTCCATAAATACATGTATTCTAGAAGTGGATTGATTTGGGCTGGAAAGATATTCTTCCTTGGTAGTTAGATGTATTTTAGAAGTTCTGCATTAGAAGGAACCTTGTCGAATGAGATTAAGAGAATCACTGAACTGAACTGAAAACTGGAGACATGATTGTTATTTTTGAAATGAGGAGACCAGGTAAATAGGTTATGCTGAATTCCATGGATAAAGAGTTGCTGCTGAAACCCCACTTAAAATGTTGTAACAGTTATTTTTATTCTATCAAGATCGTCACACTTGAAGATTTCTTGTCCCTTATCCCCTTTAATTACTTCTATTTCAGATATTATACATAGAATACCCAAGTACTACTGAATGGGCACACTAATTAGAACCATAGAAGGATTTAGCATCACAAAACAATAGTAAGGGATTAGTGAAGATGTGACAGAGTCCATAACAAGCATATTTTGAGTAAACAAAAATTAGCTTTCTGAAGAGGATTCCACCAAATGAGAAAGTAATATGAAGAGATAAAAATGATGTGAAGAGAAATGGAAAAATAAGCTTCTGTGTTAATAAGCCCCCATGATTAGATAATAAGATATGTACGTGATTACACAGGACCCAACCATTAAGACATTAAACTGATTCAGGAAAGCATTTCTTACTAAATACTCCATTTAAGGTAATTTTCAGCTTCACTTTTTTAAGCTTCATCAGTCTCTTATTTTGTATTGTGTCATTGCTTTTCAATTATAAGCATATGGTTTTTATCTTTATATTTATCTTAAGCACACCTCTTTCCTTTTTTACAGACTTCACATTCTGAGTGCTCTACTCTTATAACATACTTGAGTAATTTTCTTTCATAATAATAACAGCAGTAACAATAACAATAGCATCTGCCATTTGTGAGTTTCATTTTTCCTAGAGGGTTTGCCAAGTACTCTGTATGATTTATTCTCATTTAATTTCCAAGCCTCCTAATGAGAAAACTGAGATTTAGAGACGTTATGTGATTTGTTCAAGGTCAAACAAATCTAAATGGTAGAGCCAGAATTTTAATACCAGGGTCTACTTGACCAGAATTTTTGCTCTTAACCATTGCATAGCACCTGCTACTACCACAGGTTTTTAAGGCTATAACATCCTTGGCTGTAGGGGAGTCATAATCCTGAGACCATGAGATCACCCATCTTTGCCAGGGAGGCTGTCCAAGAGACTTCAGGCCTTGTTGTCTGATAACTGGGCAGTAGCTGTTAGGTTCCTTTATCTTCTTATATGTGACTCTTTAATTCCTGATTATTTGGAGGAGTAGTTAGCTGTTGTTTTGTATCACAAGGTTAGGTCAAGAATGAGAACTAGTCAAAGATTAAATGACTTCTCAGGGTATTGAGCAAACTCCTCTGGGCTAGGCTCTGCAAGAGAAAGAAAAACAAGCCAGATGGGGTAATTGCCCTCACACTGGGGTTACTGTCTTATGCAGTTCAGAGATAGAGACCTTGGTTCTCTCTGTCCTCCTGCAATGGTTTGTTTCTCTACTGCTAATTTTTGCCCCAGCAAAACCGTGCTATCCAGTTTATGTTAGGGTACTTTGGGAATATCCCTAGAAGGCTACTGTATAAACCTACGTGCAGTAAACTGAGGTCTATGTTTCTGTAATGGATGGAAAGAAAAGCAACAAAACAACTCATTATGTTAAATCTGATTTTTATTCTTTTTTTTTTTAAGCAAATAGCATGATATTTTGGCAGACTTTTGACAGCGCCCACATTTGATTTGATGAGATGTGTGCTCCTATTTGAGTTATGTCCAAAAGAGGACAAACAGATGGAAGGCTTTTACAAAAGGCAAAAAAAAAAAATCCTGGTTAGTGTGAGCCTAGAATCCCTAATTTGCTTTTTAATTTTTTTCTCTTAAAAAGCAATAAATAGGTCTTAACAGATGGACTAACATTTGAGTTAAAAGCATCTTTGAGAAACTACAAGCAATGAATGCCTTATACAGATGTGGAGAGTTCAAATGCATGTAAATCATAGCAAACCACACAGAGCGAGGCTAGAGAAACAAACTTTCTGAGAAAGGAGGTTTTGCAAAACATATGCTCAGACCTATAAAACAATCTTCAGTGACCTTCCAGCATAGATTTTCTTTTTCTTTTGTTTTTTTGAGACACAGTCTCACTCTGTCACCTGGGGTGTAGTAGTGTGATCTCAGCTCACTGAAGCCTCAACATCCTGGGTTCAAGTGATCCTCCCACCTAAGCTTCTTGAGTGGATGGGATTACAGGTGCATGCCACTCACACCCAGCTATTTTTTTTAAATTATTATTTTTGTAGAAACTGGATTTCACTGCGTTGCTCACGCTGGTCTCAAACTCCTGAGCTCAAGAGATCTGCCCGCCTCGGCCTCCCAAAGTGTGGAATTATAGGCATGGGCCATTGTGTCTGGCCCAGCATAAATTTTCAAACTGTGAGTCATCACCCACTGATAGATCATGAAATCAGTTTAATCAGTTGTAATTGGAATTTGAAGAAAAAAACTTGATAGTGGTGGTGGTGGGGCAAGGAATAGGATCTATTCAGAGTGTACCACTCTAAATAAAAATCACTGCTGTTTCATGATGGTTTGTTTCTATTACATATTGTATCCTGGGTCATGATGCATTTTTTACTATAGGTCATGGTTAAGATATGTGTATTCTAGAAGATGCTGATCTAGCCGATGATTAATGCAAATATATTGGAACATGACTCCATTTATAAGCCCCCTTTTTCTGCTTCTCTCCACATCTAGTCCATTAGCTTTCTGCCCAAAATATGGGATATGTTGTATTCATCTACTTCCATCTACTTCCTTCCATTTCCACTACTTTTGCCCTTATCCAAGCCATTAACATGCCTCATTTTAGGCTATAGAATAGTCTCCTAACTGGGATTTTCTGCTCTGGGTTCCCCTCCCACAAAAGTGTGCGAGCTGTCTTCTTTCTCTCCCTCTGTCTAATAAATTACTCTTCTGCAAAAATAAATAAATAAATAAAAGAATAATCTTCCTAACTATTCTCCTGGCTATGATTTGGGCTCTCAGCAATCCATTCTCCATGTGGCAGCTACAGAAATCTTTTAAAAACATAAATAAAATAAGTCTTGCACCTAAACCCCTGCACTGGTTTTCCATTGAATTTAGAATAAAATCTAAACCTCTTAGCATGCTAAAACCTACATAGACTGGTCACTGTCTATCTCTCCAGCATTATATCCTGCTGTCCTTCCGTAGGCTCTGACTTGGCTTACCCTCAGGGTCTTGTACCTGCTCTTCTCTTTCCCTGGAAAGTACTCTGCCCAGATCTTAGCAAAGCTCACTTCTTTCCCCACACAAGACTCTCCTGAACTATGTAGATAAAAGTGTATTCTCAGACCCACCCACCTCATGACGCTGAACACTCTCACATTCCCTGTACCAGTTGCCTCATATTTACTTTATTTGTAGAATGTCACTGTCTGAAAGTATCTTACTTGTTTACTTGTTTATTGTCTGTTTCCTTCTGTAAACACCAAAGCATTGGGACCTTGTCTGTGTTGTCCTAGGTTGTATCCCCAGCCTTTAGAACAGGGCCAGCCTGGCAGTAGTATGCACTAAAAAATATGTGTGAATGAATGAATTAATTTGTTTTAGGATATTCCAAAGGCCCAGATTATTTTTTTCAAAGTTTTATTTTTAATTGACAAATAATAATCATGTATTTATGGGGTACAATGTGATATTTTGGTACATGTGTATATACACAGTGGAACGATTATATCAAACTAATGAACATAACTATCACCTTACACACTTAACATTTTTGTGGTGAGAACATTGAAAATCTACTCTTTTAGCAATTTAAAAATATACAATACATTATTATTATTACTAACCATGTTCACCATGCTAAGCAATAGATTTTGAAAACCTTCCCCACCTTCTAACTGAAACTTTGTACCCTTTGATCAAAATCTCCCCATTCCCCACTGCACACCACCTGGTAACCACCATTTTACTCTCTACTTCTATAGATTTGACTTTTTTGGATTTCACATAGACATGAGAGCAAGTAGTATTTCTGTGCATATTTCACTGAACATAATGCCTCCAGGTTCATCCATGTTGTGGCAAATTACAGAATTTCCTTCATTTTTAAAAGATAAATACTATTCCATTGTGTGTGTGTATATATATATATATATATATATATATATATATATATATATATATCACATTTTCTTTGTCTATTCATCTGTTGATGGACAATTAGGTTGACTTCATATTTTGCTATAGGTCCACATTCTAAGGGTGCCAAACATAGACAAACTATGAACAGAATGAAGCTGGAACTTTTTCCTTATCCTACCAGTTGGATGTGGCATTTTGAAGCAAAGGGTCTCATTTGAACTCTAGACTAGAGCTACCCTGGGTGTGGCTTCCTTGGTTACTGCATATTTGGCTCTCTTTCCCCTCAAGACTTGTTGCCATGACCCTGATAGACTTAAAGTGCTGATAATGTGGTGTCAGGAAACCAGAGTTCTGTAATCTCTCTGAATCTTGATTCTTTTATCTGTAAAATATAGACAAGAATAAATTTACCTACTAAAGATGTTTTGAGGACTAAATAAGAAAGTGAGCATGAAAATAAATATTTGCTATTGTGATTACTAGTCTATTCAGGTATTCTAAAGGAATCAGAAGTGAACATGGAATGCTTTTTGTTAATTCCAAACACTCGGAAATGCCTCTATCCTCCAAACTACTCATCAGAAGTTGGGGCATCATCCTCAAGGACTCATTTCCTTTTATCCCACATTCAATCACCTACCAGTTTCTATCAATACTTCCTCTTCTTTATAAACTCCTTTATAATTTGAGGTCTGGCATGGGGCCCAAGAATTTGATTAGATGAACTGACATGCCTGGAGCACAGAGATATTTCTAAAATATTAGTTTCCTTCCTTTTCCTGAGGAAAATTCATTTCTTCCTTTTCCCAAGATGTTCCTGCTATTTGGTGCCACACAAGGCTCTTCTGTGCTGTGTAGATCAAGGTGTTTTCTTGGGCTTGTCAACCCTCAGTTGTTACCACCCTCTTGCATGGATGCAGAATGAAAGGGTAAATCCTCCTACAGCCCCCCTCCCCCACCTCACATTCCTCATGTGATTTAAATAGTTGCTGAAATCTCACATGATTCCACTTAGATACCTCAGTAGTTCTACTTTACTTCCAACTTCTAACTTGTTGAAGTAATCACATGCTTTCACCAAACCAGTCATGCATGCCTGCAGTCCTCCTTCATGCTCTTATCAGGGAAGGCACTTATATTTTGGTTGGCCTTGTGCTTTTTGCTAGTAATAAGCCACCTTCATTTATTATGATTTTTTAATAAACTAATTTCCTCTATTTTTCTTCCCTTCTCATCTAATTATTTGTCAGCTGGAATACTGTAATGGCCACTAAGTGGTTTTCTTGACTTTCATGTCACACCCCTCCAGTCTAACTTGTTATTATTGTTATTATCTTATCCTCCCAGGACCATCCCCAAAATGTCATAGTGACAATTAGTCTGGGAAACAAATTAAAGCTAGAGTGATAGAACTGGTGAGGCATGGCTCCTACCTTTCTTATCTATCTCAAAAGAGCTACTCTAAGTGTGCTAACTATAGACCAAATAAGAGGATAGTTCCCCAGTAGACCAATTCCAGGTCTGAGTGTGTACTAAATTGCTGGTTAACCTGGACGCTCATATCATGCTTCTGAATGTGCACATCTGAAACAATAACAATAGTAATGGCTAAAGTTTCTTTTGAATTTACTGTGCCAGGCACTGTTTTAGTGCTTTACATAGACCTACTCATCATTTCAAATGCCCTTTGAGGTAAATACTACTATTGTCTGCATTTTAGAGATGAGAAAAACGAGGCAGAGAGAGGTTAAGGAACTAGTCCAAAGACATTCTTTGGTTAGAACTGTAGTCCCAGAGCTAGTGTTGGGACTGTGGTTCAAACTCAGGCAGTGGCTCCAAAGTCTGCAGTTGGTTGCTGTAAAAAAGAGTTGAATTAGATGAGCTTCTGGGGTCTCTCTACCTCTAAAAATATCATAAGTTCATGTGCCAGAGAAGGCTGCTGGTTTCCCCCAACAAACAAGGGTTAGGAACAGTGCTATGCTAAGGTGTGACACTGCAGCCAGTACAGTTCATCCTCAGGCAGGGAACATTGTCTAAATATAGAATCTCCCTTAATGTTGGAAGGTCTGACTAAACTGGGTTAGTTGCTGGGTGAGGTGCTAGAGGCAGCGCAAGTGGAAAGGTGTGCCAGCTGCGCAGTAGTGCTGCATAACAATGTAGGGCAAGATTCCTCCCTGAGCTCTACCCTGCTTGCATCACTGCTTTCATTGCACATCCTTTAGCAGGATTATATAATGCCGATTAAGGTAGATTACTTTATGAATTGGTTTGCCTCTCAGGGAAATCAGGGCATTTTGCCAAACTCTTTTTCACCAAAATGACAATTCCATGCCTTTAGGTTGATTCTCTTTTTACTTGTTTATCAGTTGCAAGGGAAACTCTGGCTTGTGTCTGTTCCATGCACAGCTGGACTGTCTTTGGACCTCCATATTTTCCAACAATGTGAACTTCTGGTGGCTTATTCTTTGGGATATGTTTTAGACATTTGAGATGCGGTTGTGAGTTGAATTGTGTTCCCCCAAAAGAGATGTTTAAGTCTTAAACCCCAGTACTTGTGAAAATGACCTTAATTTGGAAATAGGGTCTTTGCAGATGTAATCAAGCTATGATGAAGTCATACTGGAGTAGAGTGGGCCCTAATATAATAGCTGGTTTTCTGAAAGAGAGGTAATTTGCACACAAACATGCAGACACAGGGAGAACACCATGTGATGATGGAGGTGGATATTAGAGTGGTTCATGTATAAGCAAAGGAATGCCAAGGACTGTGGGCAAACATCAGAAGCTAGAAATAAGCAAAGAACCATTCTTCCCTAGAACTTTCAGAGGGAGCATGGTCCTGCTGACACCTTGATATCAGACTGAGAGAAAAAATTGCTATGTTTTTATGCCATTCAGTTTATGGTACTTAGTTATGGCAGCCCTGTGACACAAATGCAAATACTTCTCTGGATCTTTTGCCAACGATGTTAAAAGGACTCCATAAGCATAATTTCATTAATTCATATGACATAAATTGAACTATTTAAATGGTACATACCGTGGAAATAGGGCTAGGATGCTGGCCTAAAGACTTGAGATGCAGCTCTGGCTCTGCTACTTACTAGCTCTGTGACTTGGAGACAAATTATTCATTCTTCCTGGTTTTTTTTTTTTTTAATAAAAAAAATGAGACTATTCCAAAAATATTGCCTTGTTTGCCGCATAAGGTTGTTATAAGAATCAGTAATAATTTACATTTATGTAGCACTTGAATGTTTACAAATCATATTCAGGTAAAAACACTATCTTATTTGTTCTTCCCAATAACCCTACAAGGTGGATAGTTTTCTTGATCTAATGTTGCTGATCAATGCAAAATTTAGAGAAGCTATTTGTTTGCCAGAGACAACACATCTGGTAAATATTAGAGACGGGACTTCTCTGTTTTCCACTCTACTTACTCCACTATATAGTGCTTAAGAAAACACTTGGTCCATTGTAAATGTTCAATATGTATTTGTTGAATGAATAGAGGGATGAATGAATCTTTGTTTTCTGATACTTAAGCATGTAAATCTTTTAGAACACTTCAGCTGAAAGATTAATGTATTCAGTATACAATTCCAATTATTTATTTATGTACACAAAAATATTTGTTGAATACTTGCCAGGGGCTAATCATGGGTCTAGGTGTAGACTTATAGCAGTGATAAAACAGACCAAGTCCCTGTTCAGGCAGAGCTTACATTCTAGTGGGAGAAATAGATAGTAAATAAACAAACTTCTATCTTGACATGAAATTGCCAAGGAGAAAATTAAGTAGAATAGTAAGGATGGGAATTATCGGGTGGGAGGAGTGGAAGAAGGATGTTATAGTGTAGTTAGGAAAGGCCTCTGTGATAAGGTGACTTTTGAGTAGAGCTGTGAAGGAAGTGATGGGTATCTAGGGAAAGATTATTTCAGACTAAGGAGATAGCAAATAAAAAGTGTAAAAGTTTTTTTGAGACTTTCAAAAAACAGCCAGGAAGCCAGTGGGGAAGAGGGGTGGATTGGAGGTCAGAAAGTTAAGGAGGCCCGACCACATGGACCTTGTAGACCAGCGGCAACAGGACTTTCATTTTTTACTACAAGTTGGAAAGCTATTGGAGGGTTTTGCACAGAGGAATGACCCGGTATGTTTTAAAAGGATCATTATGGTTACAGTGTGGAGAATAGATGGGAGGGGGAAAAGGATAGAAGTTGGCAAAGGTTATTATAATAATGTAGGCAACAGATGGAGTTAGTAAGGATGGTCAGATTCTGAATACATTTTGAGGGTAGACTTGACAGAATTTTATGATTAATTTGGATGTGGGGTGTGAGAGAAAATGATGTGTCAAGAATGGCCCCAAGGTTTTTGATATGTGCAGCTATTAATGTAACATATTTAAGAGTTATTAAGGTAGTGAATTCTGTGGGAGAAGCAGATTTGGGATAAGGGTAGGGAAACCAGTTTAGTTTTGGACATTTCAACTTGAGATTAATCATAGACTTCCAACTAGAGATGTTGTGTATACAAATGGAAATATGAGTCTGGAGTTCAAGGAAAAGGCTCAGGATAGAGAGAAAATCTTGGGAGTCATTAGTAAATAGAAAGGATTTAAGTCCATTAGATTGGATGAGATCAGCAGGGTGTGAGTATAGATTTTTAAAATACGTTCAGGGTTTGAACCTTGAAGCATTCCTCCTTTTGGGGATCAGGAATATGAAAAGTAATGGGCATAAGAGACTGAGAAGGACCAGCTAATGAAGAAGAAGGAAAACCAAAAGGGAGTGGTAATGTAGAAGCTGAGGAAAGATGCCATTTCAAGAATGTTTCAAAACTTATTACACAGAAGAGAGAGGGATGATTGCTAAAGCAGTGATCTCAATTGACATATTGTTGACTGATTGAGTTAGGTGAAGTCTAAGTAGTTTCCGTTTAGTATGGCAATTTGGAGGTAATTCATAAGTAACCTTGAGACACACAGTTCAGGTGTGGGTGTGAAAAGATGGCAGTAGGTTCAAGAGAAGATGGCAAGAAAGAAAGTGGAGTCAAAGTACACACCCTTGGGAGGAGTTTTGTTATAAAAGGGGCAGAAAAATAGTGTAACTGGAGGGTAATTTGATGTTAAGGAAGAAGGAGGTTGGTTTGTTTGCTCATTAAAAGAGGAAATACTAAAGCATGCTAATGGTGATTGTCTTATAGAAAGAAGAAAAATGATTCCATAAGGAAACAGAGTGAGAACTGCTGTGGTAATATCCTTGAGCCAGTGAGGAAGAACACCTCCAGTGAACAAAGGGAGGAGTCAGTCAGCCTTAGAAAGGCACACACTCCCATTGTGATCCATTGTTACAGTAAGGAAGGCAGAATACGTGGGTGCAGACACTGGTGGGTTGTTTGTTATACAAGTGAGAGCTCATGGAAGTTTTCTCTGATTGGTTCAGTTTTCCCAGCAATGTAGGAAGAAAGGTCATCAGCTAAGAGTGAGGAGGGAAAGAGGTGTGACATTCAGGAGAATGGGAGGGTGGATAGACTAAGGAAATGTAGTAGTAGGATATCCAGGCAGCATTGTATAAAAATGTGAGAGATTACTTTGATGAGTAGAGGACAAAGATGGGAATTACATACATTTGTTGGCAGCCCACACATGGAAGCCATGCTATAGGCTTTGAGATACAAAGAAGAATTCTGACCCCCAGGAATGTAAAATCAAGTGTCTGTGACAACTAATAAACACTTGAAAGATTCAAATAATAATTTAAGACAATAGAAGAAAATATATGTGACAAGGAAGCATATATGAATGTATTTAAGGAGTTCAGAGGAAAAAGAGAGGTGATCTAGAAGTGACGTGAATCTGGCAGAAAAGATAAATTCAGAGAGGGATAAATGAGAATAAAGTAAATAATAGGAACAAAGACCAAAGCCTGGAAGAAAAGAGGCAGAGATACATCATCATCAAGTAGGGTTGCCGGATAAAATACAGGACACCCAGTTAAATTTGAATTTCAGATAAACAAAAATAATTTTCAGTGTAAAATACATATTTATACAGAATCAAATTTAACTGGGTGTCCTACAGTTTTATTTGCTAAATCTGGCAACCCGAGAATCAAGGTTAAGGGAAACAAAAAAAAAATGGTATTGAATCAAGAGAAGGAATAATTTCAAGAATACAAAAGGTGTTCGGTGGTGGCAGATACTTCAATAAAGCCATCGAAATAAAGTTTTGTCCTTAGAACAACACTGGTGGCATTTGACACAGCATTGAAGGCAGAGGCCCAAGCAACATATATGGACTACTCAGTGGAGAGGCTTGGCAGTAAGAAAGGAGAAAAATATGTAGTCTAAGGCCAAATGTAGAGGTGAATCCCAGGACCTGGGCTCGCAGCCACTGGGATACTGTATGCATTTAGGTAATATGTGAACAACAAATATCCTATCTTTAAGATGCTCTGTAATGGCCAGAGACTGGCTAAACAGTGAAGTTAAAACTTAGCTGGCTTGGTACGCTAGAGCTCAGGTATCCTCTGCTTTAGAGCAGGACAAGGGAAGGAGACACATTTTGTAAATGAAATACAAAAGAAAAAAAGAATGAAAATCCTACTGTAGTCAAAATGTTTATTTCAGTTCAATAGTAGGCCAAATTCAGATACTCTCAGATTGGAATTAGAATGTGAACTTTAGATTATAAATCATTTAATAGAACAGACTTTTGCCCACAGAGGCCTGCCCTATACTGGATTTTATTTCTTTACAACGGGTAGAAGAAATTATCAAAGAAATTCCATGAGAAACGAGCACTGTTGTGAAAAAGGCAATGGCAGAATTTTTCCTGCCTGGCCACTGGAGTTAGGGCACTTGGTCACAGAAGATGGGACGTCTGAGGGCTGTACACTATCAGTGAAAGTGTTAGAATTACAGTGACACATGCTTTTCCAGTAATGTTTTATCCTTAGGGGCCTCAAGGTGCTGTAGTATCATTATAGAATATTTATTGCTAAATTGTCTGCCCCTAGGAAGAAAAGGTAGCAGCTTTTGGAAGAGATTTTTTAAAATGAGGGTTAACAGAGTAACCTTTGACAATAACTGCTAATGGATTAGGGTCAGGGACATCTCAGTGTTCACAGACCTTAAAAATATTGTCATCCATCTTTCTCTCTGAATTGAGTGCTCATCTTGCCAGTTCCTATAGTTAATTAGATTGTTAACTCTATTTATAGCAGAAAACACTTCACTGGCATGTAGCAAATGCTGATTATTAAACAGGAGCCTCTACTGACTCAGGGTGGAATGAAATGTAATTATTCAAATTAGATTTAGGCCAAGGTCCAGTGACCTCACAGGCAACATCCTGATTTTGCAAGTACTCGTTTCCATAAACCATTTCTCTGAAAGATGTAGAGATTACCATCTTTAGGAACTTTGTGGTGAATAGTGATGCTGAGTTTAGGCCTCCCCTAGCATTCTTAAAAGGATTATGCTGTCTTCTATAAATGTACCTATGCACCTGCCAGCTCATGATGCAAAATCAGCCTTACTGAGTAAATCATTATACAAAGTAGTTATGGATGTAGAATTTTAATAGCAAATCAATTAAAGTTAATTTTCATGGATGCTATTAAGGGGGCAGTTCACCAAGCCTGTCTCTTTTCATATATCACATTACTTTATACTTTGAGAGAAAAACTCTCTGTTTTTCCATCTTTTGCCATTTGTATTTTTTATTCATTTATATTTTAAGAAATTTTAGATTGGGGGTACTTGTGCAGGTTTGTGACAATGGTATATTTTGTGATGCTAAGGATCTCATCACCCATATAGTGAACATAGTACCCAAAAGTAAGTATTTCAGCCCTTGCCCCTTTCCCTTCTTCCCTTCTTTTGGAGCCTCCATAGTCTATTGTTCCCAAATTTATGTCCATTTGTACCCAATGTTTATCTTGCACTTATAAGTGAACATATGATATTTGGTTTTCTCTTTCTTATTCACTAATTTGCTTAGGATAATGTCCTCTAGCTGCATCCATGTTGCTGCAAAGGACATGATTTTATTCTTTTTTCGACTGCATAGTATTCCTTGGTGTTAACATAGCACATTTTCTTTATTCAGTCCACTGTTGATGGGCACCTAAGTTGATTCCACGTCTTTGCTATTATAAATTCTGCTGCAATGAACATACAAGTGTAGGTATCTTTTAGGTAGAATTATTTATTTTCCTTTGGATATATAAAGGAAATAAATCCTTTAGGATATATAAAGGAAAAGTAGTGAGATTGGTAGGTTGAATGGTAGTTCTAATCTTAGTTCTCTGAGAAATTTCTGACGTTGAAATTTACAAGCTTAAGTAAAAATAAGGGATCTATTAAGTAGGTATGGGTGTATATACTCAGGGGCAGGATGTTCAGCTGGATCTCACAGAGATCCATACTTAGAGATCTTCATCCTCCTAGGGTCTACTAGTTATCTTGTCTCTGCTGCTATCTTGAGGATCTGCTCCTACTCTGTTTCCAAGGAAAACTTTCTCTGCTTAGCTTATATATGGCTTATCATGAATGCCCTCAGATGGTACCTTCATTCTCTAAATTATAAGATATTCCTACTGTAGACTCCATAGCTACCTGACTTAATCTCTTTGCTTTTTAAAAAGTATAGCACTTTAAACAATTGAGATATTCTTTATATAACATAAGATTCACCATTTGAATGTGTATGCTTCATTGCTTTCTAGCATATTCATTATGTTATCCAGTTGTCACCACTACCTAATTCCAGAATATTTCCATCACCCCAGAGAGAAACCCCATATCTATTAGCAGCTAGTCCCAATGACTTCCCCACCACATACCCTGTGGAACTTCTAATATAATTTCTGTCTAGCAGCTAGTCCCAATTACCTCCCTACCACATACCTTGTGCAACCTCTAATATAATTTCTGTCTCTATGAATTTATCTCCTCTGGACATTTCATATAAATGGTGTAATACAATATATGGCCTTGTGTGTCTCACTGATTTCACTTAGCATAACGTTTTCAAGGATCACCTGTGTTGTAGTATGTGACAGGACTTTATTACTTTTTGTAGCTAAATATTATAATAGTCCATTAATGGATATGCCACATTTTGTGAATTCATTCTTCAGCTGATGAACGTTTGAGCTGTTTCCACCTTGTGGTTTTTAACAATAATGCTGCTATGAACATTGTTTTTAAAAAACGATTATTTATTTATAGTAAAAAATGACAAATATATGTGTACAATGTGATATTTTGATATATGTTATACATTGTGGCATGATTAAATCAAGCTAATTAATATGTCCATTACCTTACATACTTATCTTTGTGTTGAAAACATTGAAAATCTATGGACTTAGCAATTTTAATTATTACAACAACAAAACAATAATTTATATTGTTATAATCAATAATGATAATTTACATTATTATTAGTTATGGTCACTATGCTATACAATAGATCTCTGGAACTTAACCTCCTATCTAAAATAAACTTTGTATTTCTTAATCAATATTTCCTTATTTCTCACCCTTCTCTCCCCCAGCTCCTGGTAACCATCATTTTACTCTCTGCTACATGAGTTTGATATTTTAAGATTCTACACATGAGTAAGATCATGCAGTAATGGTCTTTCTGTACTGAGAGAAATTGGAAAATTAGAAATTTCTCTTATTTCGCTTAGCATAACTTTCCTCTGGATTCATCTACATTGTCTCAAATGGCAGGATTTTCTTTCTTGAGGCCTAATAGTATGCTGTTGTGTGTGTGTATAGATATACACAGACACCACATTTTCTTTTTCTTTATCCATTCATTCATTCACTGATGGACACTTAGGTTGATTCTATCTATTGGCTATTGTGAATAATGCTGCAAGGAACATGGGAGTATAGATATCTCTTTGACCTACTGATTTTGTTCCATCTGGATTTATACCCAAAAGTGAAATTGCTGGATCACATGCTAGATCTCCTTTTGATTTTTTGAGGAATCTCTATACTGTTTTCTATAATGATTGTGCCAATCTACATTCCCACCAACAATGTAACACAGTTGCCTTTTCTCTACATTCTTGTTTACAATTATTATCTTTCATCTTTTTGATAATAGTAATTTTAACAGGTGTGAGATGATACCTCATTGATTTTAGCTTACTTTTCCCTGATGATTAGTGATTTTTATATAACTGTTGCCCACTTGTGTCTTCTTTTGATAAATGTCAACTTGGATCCTTTGTCTATTTTTTGATCAAGTTGTTTTCTTGCTATTGAGTTGTGTTCCTTGTGTATTTTTGGATATTAACTCCTTATCAGATGTGTGGTTTGGAAATATTTTCTCCCATTCTATAGGTTGTCTCTTCATTTTATTGATTGTTTCCTTAGCTATGTGGAACATTTTAGTTTGATGCAGCTCCATTTGTCTAGTTTTGCTGTTGTTGCCTGTGCTTTTGGGTCCTATCCAATAAATCTTTGCCAAGATCAACATCAAGAAACTTTTCTGTTTTTTTCCTTCTAGTTTTATAGTTTCAGGTCTTACCATTAAGTCTAATTTATTTTGAGTTTATTTTTGCCTGTGGGGTGAGATGTGGTCCAATTTCATTTTCTACCTGTGCATATCCAGTTTTCTTAACACTACTTAATGAAGAGACTGTCTTCTTGCCATTGTATGATTTTGTCACTTTTGTCAAAGGTCAGTTGACCATAAATGTGTGGATTTATTTATAGCCTCTCTATTCTATTCCATTGGTCTGTATGTTTGTTTTTGTGCCAGTACCATGCTGTTTGGATTATGATAGCTTTGTAGTAGATTTTGAGATCAGGTAGTATGATGCCTCCAGCTTTGTTCTTTTTGCTCAAGATTGCCTGGCAATTCAAGGTTTTTTCTTTTTCCATATGAATTTTAGGATTGTGTTTTCTATTTCTGTGAAAAATGACACTGAAATTTTGATAAGGATTGCATTGTATCAATAGATCACTTTGGATAGTATGCACATTTTAATGATATTAATTATTCCAATTTATGAACATGGGCTATCTTTCCATTTATTTGTATATTCTAAAACTTCTTTAATCAATATTTTATACTTATAAGTGTACACATCTTTCATTTCCTTGATTAAACTTATTTGTAAGTGTTTTTCTATGCTATTGTAAATGAGATTATTTTCTTGGTTTCTTTTCTGAATAGTTCATTGTTAATGTATAGAAATGCTACTTATCTTTATATGTTGATTTGGTATCCTGCAACTTTGCTGAATTTGTTGATTAGTTCTAACAGTTTTTTTATAAAGTCTTTAGAGTTTTCTATACATAAGATCATCTTGTCTGTAAACAGAGACTATTTATCTTCTTCCTTTCCAATTTGGATGCCTTTTATTTCTTTCTCTTGCCGAATTTCTCTGGCTAGGACATCTAGTATTGTGTTGAACAGACATGGTGACAGTGGATGTCCTTGTTTTGTTCCTCATCTTAGAGGGAAGGCCTTTCAACTTTTCATTGTCGAATGTGATGTGAGCTGTAGGCCTGTGATATATGGCCTTTATTGTGTTGAGGCACGTTCCTTCTATACCTAATTTGTCAAGAAGTTTTAATCATGAAAGGATTAATCATTTATAGTCATGAAAGCATGTAAATTTTGTCAGATGCCTTTTCTGCATCTATTGAGATTATCACATGGCTTCTGTTCTTCATTCTGTTAATGTGGTGCATCATATTGATTTGCATGTATTGAACTATTCTTGCATCCAGGCATAAATCTCACTTGATCAGGATGAGTGATCCTTTTAATGTGCTATTGAATTAGGTTTGCTGGTATTTCATTGAGAGAGTCTTTGCATCATTTGTATTAATCAGGAATATTGGCCTGTAATTTTCTTTTTTTATACTATTCCTTTTCTGGCTTTGGTATCAGGGTATGATATGAACTCTATTTACAAGTTTTGGTGGAACATATCTTTCCAAGTCTCTTGGAATTATATTTAGAAATGGAATTGAGGAGAGATCCAAGATGGCCGATTAGCAACAGCTCAGGATTGTAGCTCCCAGGGAAAGGGCAGAGAGCAAGTGGACGCCGCACTTTCAGAAGAATTTTTGTTGCCCACAGACTGGGAGATTCCTGGTGGAAGAGCCCCACCGGTCGCCAGCGTGACTCTTTTGGCCGGCGCAGCTGTTTTGCCGGCGCCCCGACGCAGCGCTTCTCGGTGAGGAGTATATGGAACTAGGTGCCCTTTTAGTCGGGCTCGGCTGGTCCCAACTCCACAAGGAGAACAGCAATTGGAAGCCCTGAGGACTGAGAGTTTCACAGCAAGCACAGCCAAACCCAGGAAGGTCCAGCTCTGTGGGGAATGGGCATCCGCCAAAGGAAAACTAAGAAACAGAAAAACTTCATCACCGGGCAGAGAGAGATCCAAGATCGCCGCTTAGCAGCAGCTCAGGATTGTAGCTCCCAGTGAAAGTGCAGAGAGCAAGTGGACGCCGCAATTTCAGATGAATTTTTGTTGCCCACAAACTGGGAGATTCCTGGCAGAGGAGCCACACGGGTCGCCAGCGCGACTCTTTTGGCGGGCGCAGCTGTTTTGCTGGCGCCCCAGTGTGGTGCTTCTCAGTGCGGAGTGTACGGGATTGGGAGCCCTTTTAATTGGGCTTGGCTGGTCCCATCCCCACAAGGAGAACAGCAATCGAAAGTACTGAGGACTGAGAGTTTCACAGCAAGCACAGCCGAACCCGGGAAGACCTAGCTCTGTGGGGAAGGGGCGTCCACTGAAGGAACACTAAGAAACAGAAAAAACTTCATAACCAACAAGCCGGACGTCCACTCAGAGACCCAATCTGAAAGTCGGCAATTACAAAGACGACAGGTGGATAAATCCACAAAAATGGGAAGAAACCAGTGCAAAAAGGGCTGAGAACACCCAAAATCAGAATGCCTCTCCTCCTACAGGGGATCACAGCTCCTCATCAGCAAGAGAACAAGGTCTGATGGAGGATGAGTGTGATGAACTCACAGAATCAGGCTTCAGAAGGTGGATAATAAGAAACTTCTGTGAGCTAAAAGAACATGTTCTAATCCAATGCAAAGAAACTAAGAACCTTGAGAGAAGATTTAACGAGAATGGACAACTTAGAGAAGAATATAAGTGAATTGATGGAGCTGAAAAACACAACACGAGAACTTCACGAAACATGCACAAGTTTCAATAGCCAACTTGACCAAGCAGAAGAAAGGATAACAGAGGTCGAAGATCAACTCAATGAAATAAAACAAGAAGGCAAGATTAGAGAAAAAAGGGTAAAAAGGAATGAACAAAGTCTCCAAGAAATATGGGACTATGTAAAAAGACCTAATCTACGTTTGATAGGTGTACCTGAATGTGAAGAAGAGAATGAATCCACACTGGAAAATACTCTTCAGGATATTAACCAGGAAAACTTCCCTAACCAGCAAGGCAGGCCAATATTCAAGTCCAGGAAATACAGAGAACACCACAAAGATATTCCTCAAGAAGAGCAACCCCAAGGCACATAATCCTCAGATTGACCGGGGTTGAAATGAAGGAGAAAATGCTAAGGGCAGCCAGAGAGAAGGTTCAGGTTACCCACAAAGGGAAGCCCATCAGACTCACAGCAGATCTCTCAGCAGAGACCCTGCAGGCCAGAAGAGAGTGGGGGCCAACATTCAACATCCTTAAAGAAAAGAACTTTCAGCCTAGAATTTCATATCTGGCCAAACTAAGCTTCATAAGTGAAGGAAAAATGAAATTTTTTACAGACAAGCAAGTACTCAGAGATTTCATCACCACCAGGTCTGCTTTACAAGAGCTTCTGAAAGAAGCACTACACATAGATGGGAACAACCAGTATCAGCCATTCCAAAAACAGACCAAAAGGTAAAGAGCATCACCATAATGAAGAATCTACATCAACTAATGGGCGAAACAGCCAGCTAGCATTACTAGAAGCTGCAATTTTCGTCTATGATAAAACAGACTTTAAAACAACAAAGACCATAAGAAACAAAGAGGGACATTAAATCATGGTGAAAGGATCAATGCAACAAGAAGACCTAATGATCCTAAATATATGCGCACCCATTACAGGAGCACCCAGATACACAGGGCAAGTTCTTAATGACTTACAAAGAGACTTAGACTCCCACACAATAATAGTGGAAGACTTTAACATTACACTGTCAATATTAGACAGATCAACGAGATAGAAAATTATCAAGGATATCCAGGACTTGAACTCAGACCTGGAATAAGTAGACTTAACAAATATTTACAGAACTCTCCTCCCCAAATCCACGAAACATACATTTTTCTCAGTATCACATTATACCTATCTTAAAAGTGACCACATAAGTGGAAGTAAATAACTCCTCAGCAATTGCATAGCATTCCACAGGTTTAAATAAAATATTGGTTGGCTGCTTATTTGTTATTTTCATCCCCTATTCCTTCCTGTCTCCATTGTTAAGCACAATTATTGGCATAAAAGAGGTTTTTAATATCCATTTTCAGACTGCATTCTAGCCTGGGCAATAAAACAAGAATCCCGTTCTCTCTCCCTCTTTCTCTTCCTCTTTCTTTCTCCCTTTCATTCTGTTTTTTTCCTTTCTTTTGCTCTTTCTTTCTCCTTTTCTCTCTTTTTCTTTCTTTCAAAAAAAGAAATGGAATTGCTGAGTCATATGGTAATTCTATGTTTAACTTTTTGAGGAACTGCCATACTGATTTTCATAGTGGCTATAAGTTTTTACATTCTCACCAGCAATGTATGATGAAGGCCCAATGAATTTTAATTTCAAATTTCTAGGAGACAGAGCCTGGTTTCCCCATCTCAATCAATATCCTTTTGGGGTTCTCTTTGGATAAGATATTTACTCTGTTCAATACAGCTCAGTATAGGGGTGGGCAGTGGGACGTGGAAGTAGAGTGGTCATGAAAACACTCATGTATGCGAAGGCCCATTATGTAACAGTTCTTAGAGAAGGGATCTGGGTATTTTGGATTTCTCCCTTCCTGTATAAACTTGACCTCATCCCTAGTATATTCAGATTTAAAATACTTTTGAATCATGAAAGTGGTCAGTTGATGACAATTTCTGATTTTTAAATTGTACTGAGCCTTGAACTTTTCTTTAGGACAAGGCACAAAACTCTCTAGTGGCTAGTAAAAGTAGCATATTCACTTTTAATAGATATTTCTTACATCAAACCTGTGAGGCATATGAAAATTCCAACCCAATATGGAGCTGTTAACTGAAATGTACAAGATCATAAAGTGAGTTAGTGACCATCATGAAATTAGCATTTGGAATCTTATTGCCACTGATTAGATTCTTAGGCCACTTGTTTGCTGAAACCTTAATTATTGTCCTTCCGTGCTATTTTGGGACCCAAAGTCCCCTTCTTCATTCATTCTGTTGGGGAATTTGTAGACAAAACCTCATTTAATACTTTGCAAAATGAGTTGCTTTATAAAAACCCCAAAAAGCAATCAAATCCATCTGTTTTCTCTTCTGCATTCACTTATTTGTTGTAGTAAAGCCCCAGACAGTCCTCAGAGAGATATAGTTATAGGAAAGAAAACTGCTTATGAGGAAAGATTTTAGGGTCATTGAGATTTATTCCCCTTATATGCAAAATCTGTGTAATGTGTGCAATAGCCTGAGATCACCTTGGCATAAAGCATAGCTCACATTTGAGACGCTGATCATGCAGCCTGCACATGAGGAGAATAATAAGCAAAGGATTCCCACTACAGAAGGTTTAACAATCCGGAGCTTAAGATATTGCAATGGAAACGAGGCTGGTTGTGCAGCCTTTTAACTGAGCATTATTCTGAAGCTTGTCTCTTAATATTAAGGCTCTTGAAAATTATTGATTTGGATTCAAATGGGGAGAAGGATTTAACATTTGCCTTGCTTTATGTGAAAGCCAAGATAAATTTATACCAGCAAACCTGAACCTGATATAGACTCTGTGTGTGTATGTGTGTGTGTGTGTGTGTGTGTGTGTGTGTGTGAGAGAGAGAGAGAAAGAGAGGCAAAGAGAGAGAGATTAAGTAATAGATATAGAGATCTGAGTATGGAAGATTAAATAATGATAGATAGTAAACCTTATATAAATGTTACTTCCTTCACATAATTTTTGATAATTTTGATTATTTCCACATTATTTGTAATAATTTCTGATCATTGGAAGTTAGGTAGCTGAGTCCTTGTGGAGTGGCAATTCAAATCTTACATGAGTCTGCCTCCCAGCTCATAGATTGTGGGCCATGTTGCTTTTCTCCTATTCCTCTCTCCAAGAAGGCCCCTGGACACAGCAGGTGACACTGATGGATGGTCCCTTCCTGGCTCTTTATTGAAACTCCACATTATATACAGAAAGGGTAAGATAGTTGATGCCTCAGTCAGGAGTGGACAACTAACAGGTCAATAGAAACTCAACCTGAAATTGCTGTCACAGCAGCTTGTTATAGCTTTTGGCTTTGATGTACAACTATACTACTTTGTAATTCAGAAAATGTGGTGCCGAGGGACTGCTCCATTAGATGCATCGGTACCAGAAGTCAGGTGATCTGGAGCCCAGCTTCAGCTGGAGCCCTGTGACCTTGGGAGGATTTTTAAGACCCCTGAGATTATTCCTTCACCTGCCAGAGTGATGGGGTGGATGTTGGGACTTTCCTAACCAGGATTGACTAGGATAATGCATGTGTAAGTATCTTGAGAAAGAGAAGTTATTGCCAGTAAAATAAAACTAGACAGGTCCAAATTCCCTCAGGGGCATTTCTCCTTCTAGTGTGGGGAAAGTGGTAGAACTAATGTGCTTCAAAGCAGGTATTGCATATTTTATCTCATTTAACCCCGTTAAAGTTGGTATCATTATACCCATTTTGCAGATGAGTTCACTGAGACTCAGAGAACGTAAGTGATTTGCTCAAAGTTGCTCTGTCATTTTCCACTTGGCAGAGGCAATATTGGAAGAAATGTGTCTTACTCCAAAGCTGAATCTAAGGTGTGTGAGTCTTAACTCATTGCTCAGCCCAGTACTTACTTCTACATTAGAAACCCATCTGCTCTCCTGTACTTCTACCACTTAAAATTAACCTTTTTGAGCTGATTCCTTATTTGTAAAAATAGAATTAATACCACTAACCTTGCAGGCTTGTGTGAAGATAAATGAGCTGGTACCGTGCCGGGTCATGGGTGGGCACAGACAGTATGCCTTATCTCTCCTCACATCCAGGCCTTCTGCCTCATCCATGCTGCTGACTCTATGACATTCCCTAAGTTCGACCTGTGCCTCAAGACTTTCCTTTTCCCATCAACAAGAAGAATTAGAAAATGTCACTGCACATTATCTTTCCATTTTTACTGACATTAAATACTTTTTGAATTGTATTAGATATTTTCTGAGCTAGGCACCTAGGCAAATTCTCTCAAGCAGGATTGCTCTTCAGTGGAGGGAAAGAATGTGCCTTGAGCTGTTACAGAGATGACTCAGGGCAGAGATTTTTGACACCATTGGTCATTTTATTTGTATTTCCTTAATAGCTGACAGCCATGGCACCATTATTCTCTTCTAGTGCCCATTATCAATTCTATTTAACATTTTTCAGTAAGTAAAATGTTAATGAAGACTGTGATATAACATTATTTCACTCTTAAGATGGTGATTTTGATGCACACGCTTAACTCTCCTTCCTTCCACCGAAATTCCGTTAAAGACAGCCAGAGAAATTACAACAACATCTGCAGCAGAGCTAGAGAATAGACAACAATGCTATCATCAGGCCAGAAACTTTCAGAAATTTTTATAAGGTACAATTTACAAAAAACTGGATTTAGGGTCTTACTGTTTCATAAGAGAAACTTTTTGTCTTAGTCTGTTTTGTGTTGCTATGACAGAATATCTGAGGCTGGGTAATTTGTGAAGAAAGAGGCTTATTTAGCTGTCAGTTCTATAAGCTAGGAAATATAAGAAGCATGTATATGGCATGACTTCTGGTGAGAGCCTCATGCTGTTTCCATTCATAATGGAAAGTAGAAGAGGAGTGGGCATGTGCAAAAAGATCACATGGTGGGGCGGTGGGAGGAAGCAAGAGAAAGAAACCGAGGAAGCCAGATGCTTTTTAATAACCTACTCTCTTGGGAACGAATCCATTCCAACCTATTCTTTGTCTTAGTCTGTTTTGTGTTGCCATAACAGAATACCTGAGGCTGGGTAATTTATAAAGAAAAGGGAGAGATGCCCTAATCTATAAGAGAGAGAAAAGCATTCATCTATCTATGAGGAATTCACTTTGCGCTAGGCCCCATCTCCCAACATTACAATATTGGAGATCAAATGTTAACATGAATTTTGACAGGGACAAGCCACATCCAACCATAGCACTCTTATTTTATAAATTTTTGTTAAAACTTTGTTATGGTTTGAATTGTCTCTCTCTGAAAGATATATTTGAGTCCTTATGTACCTATGAATGTGGCCTTATTTGGAAATAGGCCCTTTGCAGATGCAGTCAAGCTAAATTGAGGTCCTACTAGATTAAAGTGGGCCATAAGCCAATCACTGGTGCTTTTATAAGAAGTGAGAAATCTGGACATAAACACACAAGAAAGAAAACCATGTGATAATGGAGGCAGACATTGGAGTGGCATAGCTGAAAGACAAGGAATGTCAAGGATTGTTGGGCCCCACCAGAAACTCGAGAGAAGCAGGGAAGGATTCTTTCCTAGAGCCTTCTAAGGGAACATGATTCTGCCAATACCTTGCTTTTGGAATTCTAGCCTCGAGAACGACAGGAGAATAAGCTTCAGTTGTTTTAAGTCACCCAGATTATAATTTGTTACGGAGCCTAGGAAACCAATATGAGCTTTACTAAAAACTTTAAAACATGGATTCAAGGGACTACTGACCCAGTTGCAGTTCAATACGTGAAGGAAATATTCATCTGGAAACAGTGGATGGATCCCCTTAGCAGAGACCCAGATAATCTTCAAGCTCAGAGTTACTGGAGCTCAAGCCAGTGTGAAACAAATCTGAACCCTATAAATGACCTTGGGAAGTTGAATCTTGACTACGTACAGAGCAACTGGCCAGGCACTCCACCGTTGCTATGATCTACTCTGTCAGATGAAGCAGAGGCATCATTTCCATGGGTTCCTATTGAGGAAAGCTCTGCCAGTCAGAGAAGGGGCTGGCACGAAGGACTGCAACAAACACACAAAAACATGCACTAAGCACAGGAGTAAATTTTCTCATATATGCTCTCTCCTAGCTTCAGGGTACAAATTCAACTGCCAGTCTTGTAAAACTGAAACTACAAAAATTTGAAAATTTTCATTCTTTGTCTAAAACTAAATAGTTTGAATAGAGATCCATATAGTTTCGGATAAGCCACTTTTTAAATTCCAAAACAGGAAAAATGCAGACATTCACTCTTTAAACTGAAATTTTAATTGAGCACTACTATTTGTTAGTAGTGTTATACTAGTTGTTATACTAGGATGAGAGTTTTATTCAGAGGTAACATCATATGCAAATATCAGAAGGCGAGACAGAAAGAGTACATGGTGCAATCAAGGAGCTGCAAGAATGAGTGAATAGGGAAAAACCACTGGACCTGTGAAATTTTAAAATAATTACTCAAATGATTGAAATGAAGGGGGCCAGTTAGGGCAATCAGAGGAAATGATCCTTTGAAGTGGACTTATTAAAAAAAATCAGAAAAAGAAAAAACTTAGGTCAATCACCAATTCTTTTTATTAATACAAGGTTAGAGAGGACACTGTATTTATATAAACAGAATAATTTGAGGCTAGGAAATATTGCCATAAGATCAGAAGTATAATCCTTAAATTAAAAGTTTTAAATAAAGGCATCAGAGAGAATATTGAATACTGCCATAAATTGAGTTAGTAAATTAGATGATTAGGTTGAGAATTCTCCCAGAACACAGAGGAAAATATGCAAGCATAACCATATGAGTGTAAAGAAAAATGTACAGAGGAAAAATCCAACAGATCTAATATTGGTATAATAAAAATATCAAAAGGAGAGGGGCGCTAGAGAAAAGGTAATAATAAACAAATAGAAAAAAGTCCTAAACTTAAAGAAATACTTAAGTCTTCAGCTACCTACTAGGTATCCAGTGAAATTTAGTGTTTAGACTCTCACACTGAGCTTTAGCCTAATGCAGTCTTCTTCCTGCATTCAAGCAAAACCAAAAATAAACAAAAGAGGTTATCTAGAAAGAGGAAAACATAGATGTTTCAGCATACTGCTTTTTCATCACATGAATTATAGGAACATAGGAAATAGTATACATAGAATTTTGAGGGAAAAGGTTGTTATCCAAGAATATCTTCTACAGCTTTCAGATGGGGGCAATAGAAAATCTATTCTCAAATACCCAAAAGCTCATAAAGTGTTCTTTCTGAGAAAAATGTTTTGAAGAAGTCCTATAGCAATTCAATAAGGAAATCAAAATAAATAATTCAAATTGAAGGAAGCCAGAGCATCCCAAAACTATTTACAAGGAACGAACCAGCCAAATTAGGGTAGTATATGTATACCTGTATAATTGTTAACATTGTGAAATTCAGCAAAAAAAAATTAAAATGATAATCTGGATCTAAGATGATAGTTCATTTTGATAAAAACTTAGGAGTATAGAGTAGAGGGAAGACATGAACAGAGGCTCTTCAAGGACATAAATTTTGTCTAATTTGTTTACTATTAGAAAATATTAGACATAAATTAGACAAAATTAGAAATAAATTTTGTCTAATTTGTTTACTATTTTAGCCCCAGGTTTAGAACAGTGCCTAGCACATAATAAGTGCTTAATGAATGAATTAAAAGTCTGCTAAATTTCTGTAATCAATTAACAAGAAAGGTTCCTACGAATCAATAATAAAAAGACAATTTAATAGAAAAATGAACAAAAACACTATAGGCAATTTGAAGAAAAGGCAAATGACTAAAAAATGCAAAAAAGGAAAGATGTTTAACCTAATTAGTAATCAGAAAAATGCAAATTAAATTAACAAAGATAAACTAATTTCCATTATCGATTTGATTGTTAAAGATCAATATGGCTCACAATATCAAGTGGTGAGTATATGGGGAAACAGAAACTCAGTCTATTTCTATTAGTCTGTTCTCACACTGCTCTAAAGAAATGCCAAAGACTGGGTAATTTATAAAATAAAAAGAGGTTTAATTGACTCACAGTTCCATATGGCTGGGGAGGCATTGGAAAACTTACAATTATGGTGGAAGGGGAAGCAGGCACATCTTACATGGCAGCAGGTATAAGGGTGACTAAAGGGGGAAGAACCCCTTGTAAAACCATCAGCTCTCAGGAAAACTCACTTTCATTAGAACAACCTGGGGGAAACTGGCCCCATGATCCAATCACATCCACTAGATCCCTCCCTTGACACGTGGGGATTATGGAGATTACAATTTGAGATGAGATTTGGGTGGGAACAGAGAGCCAAGCCATATCACTATTAGTGAGACTTTAAATTAGTACTAAATATTTGGAGAATTTGGAAATATCAAGCAAAGTTGAAGATGTGCATACTGTATGATTCAGCAGTATACTCTAAAGAAACGTACCAATGTTCTGCACACAAACTCTTCCAAGGACGTTCACTACATATAGTTTATAATAGTGAAAAAATGGAAACAATGTGTCCAAAAAAGGAGTAGATAAATGAGCAATGGTTAATTCATAATATACATCAGTTAAAATTAGTGAATAGCATTTATGTTTCAACTGAATATTAAAAACATAAAGTTACTAAGAGAAGAGCAAATTGCAGAATGGTGTGTATAACATGCTAATATTCATGAAGAGTTAACAAGCCCTCAAAGTCATACATGCATTACTATGAATTGCATTTGCCTGCTTAGCTAGCTAATAACAGTAAAAAAACAAGAACTAGAAGGAGATACTGCAAATTCATGCTAGTATGATAGTGATCATCTCTAAAAAAGAAGGGCAAAGAGTTTTGAGACTGTGGATTGCAACAAAGGACTTCAATTTTATCTATAATGCTTTACTTCCTTTATTTAAAAAAAATTTGAGGCAAAGAGACAGAATGTTAGTATTTATTAATTCTGAATAGTAGATATATGGGTGTTTCTTTTATTATTCTTATACTTTTTTCTTTTTAAAACCTTTCATACTTCCCCAGAAGTATAATCAATATTTAAGCTTATGTCCTTTAAAAGATTAGCTGATGGGTTTCTAGAGAGGAGACAGTGAGTCCATGTAACTGCTGAAGTGACACTAAAAACAACAACAATAAAATTGATGTGTGCTATGTATGTGCATTGCTTTTTGGAGAGGGTAAAACTCTATCCTTTTTAAAGGCATTTGTAAATCTGTTTACAAATTTTGATTTTGATTTTGGTTTGCACAATAGTTGAATGGTATTTCTGGTATTTAACGTCTGAGGCCAGAGATGCCAAATATCCTGCAATTTGCAAGTGTGCTCCCATAAAATAAAATATTGACAAGGCCCAAATGTCTATTACATTCCTTTGAAAAAAAGTGAGTTAGAAATTGAAGATAGGCATGGTGGCTCACACTTGTAATCCCAACACTTTGGGAAGCTGAGGCGGGTGGATCATTTGAGGCCAGGTGTTTGAGACCAGTCTGGGCAACATAATGAAACCCCATCTCTACTAAAAATATAAAAAAATTAGCTGGGTGCAGTGGTGCATGCCTGTAATCCCAGCTACTCGGGAGGCTGAGGCGTGAGAATTGCTTGAACCGGGGAGGTGTAGGTTGCAGTGAGCCAAGGTCACACCACTGCAGTCCAGCCTGGGTGACAGGGCGCAACTGTCTTTTAAAAAAAAAAAAAAAAAAGAAATCACATTCTGTTAAGGATAGCAGGAAATCCTACTAGTGGCTTAAACACATAAGCAATTTCTTTTCCTTATGTAACAGGAAGTCTGGAGTTAATAACAGTAAGAAACAAGAACTAGAAGGAGATATTGCAAATTCATGACAGTATTATAGTGATCATTACTAAAAAAGAATTTGGCATTGGTTCACTGTCTCAGGGAGGTCAGGGCCAGTTCACTGTTTTTATTTTCCTTTCCCTCATAGGCTCACAATAGCTGTTGAAGCTCTAGCCATCAAGTGCAGGGTCTAAACAGAAAGAAGCAAGGGCTGGAAAAGGAAAGGGCAGTATCTGTATTTGGAAAAAAAGACTTTTCCAGAAATCCTCTGTAGACTTCTACTTAGGTCTCATTGTACCACATGGCCTTGCTTGCTGCAAAAGAGTTTTTGGCTTTGCAGCCTTTATACTAGTGGAAAGGAAGAAAGAGAGGAAAAAAAAAAAGAATTTGGAATGGGTGCTAAGTAAACCAACCCATAGTATTTGCTGCAAAAGTGAGTAGGTTAAATTTTCATACGAAAGTAAAAAGAGTGGGTATATCAAGGTTCATTCAGGAAAACAGAAACTACTCTGAGTATTTAAAACAAAGGGAATTTAATACAGGAAATTGGCTATATAAGGGATAGAAGAGTAGAGAAGCTAAACAGGAGACAATGAGGTAGCCTAAGGATTCCAGCCTCAGGAAGCCACTACCTGCAATTTGCAGAAAGATGAGGGGAGAAAGCAGAATTACTAGGGTCACTTGGCAGAATCTGGAACCAGAACAGAGCCATCCATCAGGAGCTGGAGCCAGAGAGAAGCTGTAGATATTGCAGGGAACAACACATGAGAGGTAGGAAGAGAAACAGCCTGGCTTATCCCTTTGTCCTACTGTTTTTTCTATTGGCCAAACCCAGTTGAAAGCAAGCTAACAGTCTGTAGGGGCCCCACTGTGGTGCAGAACCGAGCAAGAATGACAAAAAATAGATGAGAGAGCAAACAGGTTCTGAACCAAGCATTTTGGGTCAAAACACAAAACATTCTTCTATATAAATAAAAGAAAGTATGGGCAATAAAAGTAAATCAGGAGTGACAAAATTAGTATCAGATGATGATGTAGAATTTAAGGATCAGGCCATTAAATGGGATGAGAAAGGGTTTCCTTCCTTCCTTCCTCTTTTTATTGCTAATGGGTACAATTAATAACAAAGACAGATAAATCATTGAAACTCTAGGTGCTAAGTATTATGGCATCATATATAAACACCTCTTTTATAGAAATAGAAAAATACCTTTTGTATAGAAATACAAAGAGAAATTCACAAGAACCATAATCATAGAGAGTGACTTTAATCTCTTTGGTAGATAAGCAAACAAAAGTAAATAAGAATATTCAATAATGGTTCATAGTAAGACGTATGGCAGCAGCCAAACCTAAAATCAGAGATATTCACAGCTTTAAGTGCTTTTATTAATACATAAGAAAAATGAAAATAAATGGATTCAATTGTGGCCTCAATTCAAGAGGACATAAAAAAACCTATATAATTTTAGGAAAGCAAGAGAAAGAAATCAATAAAAATAAAAACAGAAATCAATACATGGAAACAAATAGTAGAATTGAAAAATTTACCAATGGCCTGTTTCAAAAAGATCAATAAAAGACACAAACTCTTGGAAAATCTTCTTATAAAAAAAGTGATAAAAATATCCAGATACACAACATTAAGAATAAGAACAGTAATATAATCACAGATATTGATATAAAAATATTATTAGAGCTATATTGTGTATCACTTAGTACACTTGAAAATCTCAACAAAAAAGATAATTTTATAGTGAAGTTAAAAACATTAAAAAGGCTTCATTATGCTTCATGAGGCCCTGCAGTTACACTCTGTCATGGTACCAGTAATTCTCCTATATGACATCTGTCATGATGAAATGCAAATTGAATGTGCTGAACCGTTTCCCCTATTAAACTATTATCATCCTGAGGGCAAGAACCATGTCTTATGTGATTTTTCATCCTAGAATCTGGCTAAAGGATACAATGGTAGATTCTTAGAGGATGTTTGTTGAAAAAGATTCTCCTTTCCTCCCTCCCTTCCTTTCTTTTTCCCTCTGCTTTTATTTTTCTTCATTATTCTTTTCCTTCTCCAACACCCGAAAGAATAACCAAGAAGCAAGATCCATTTAGCTTAGAATAAAGAGCACCTATTTACATCATTCTTTACAACCTATTGCTGATCTGTTCTCTATAGATCCCGTAGCCCTTCAAAGGAGACATGTGCATGCAGGCTCCTGTATGTGGTCCGCAGAGGTTTTCTCTGCAAGCAAGTCTGCTTATCAAGAGCTGCCCGGAGCTAGTGACTCAGAGAATTGCCCAGCAGTCTCTGGCTGTTGCTAGGAAACCATGGTTCCCTTGTGAAACCCAGCACCATACTTGCAGGTTGTCCCTGATAACTTAGGGAAGTGAAGAGCTGTCAAAAAAGGTAAACAAAACAAATAGCTAAAATGAAGAAAGTAATTTTCCTTGCCCAGAACTAAATGACAAGTACCTATGGGGATTAGAGACAAAAATAGTCAAAAGAGAGGTTGGCATCATTAACAAAAAAACATTTTTGCCCTTGCTACTTCTGATATTGTAAAATGTGCTTCAAGAACACAGCCAAGAAGATGTCTGTATTTTGGGCAGTCAGGGCTTTCTGGAACTTTGGCCATGGAAGGGCCTAGGGAAGTGATGGAGGGTTCTCTCTCAGGATCCATGTCCACTCTCTGATTTGGATCTCTCTGGTTATCTGGTCAGCTGACTTTTGCAAGTGAATGCCTGCCTTGGCTTCCAGCACAACTTTGACCAATTGCAAATTAGTTTTACCAAGTTACACCCAAAGAAGAAATAACAGAAGGAGAATAATAAAACCTTATAGCAGTGGTTCCCAAAAGTGACTGTGTATATGAGTTACTGGAGAGTTTCTTCCACACAGATTGCTGGGTCCTACCCCTAGAGTGTCTGATTCAGGAGACTAAGGTGGGGACTGGGAATGTACATTTCTAATTAAGTTCCCAGGTGATATTGATGCTGCTGGCCCTGCGACAACACTTGGAGAACCTCTGCCCTAGACTATTAGATCTTGCAGGAAATTGACAAATCATTTAACTGATTAAAAACAGACAAACCAGAGGTTCAAAGAGGAGGCAGTGGATCACTCAAGGTCACTTTAGCTACTGGTGGTGGGCTCAAACCCAGGCTTCCTGAATTGAACACCAATGCTTTTCCACTAAAAAATGCTCTCCAAGCTGTGCCCCTTTAAAAATTCTCCAAAAGACTCCAGATGGCTGCCAACAGGGGTGGTCCTACCAAGTGAATGCCAAGTTGCTAAATCCAACCCTGATAGCAACAGCTTTGAATATGAAGCCAGAGACTGTTTGCAAAAGCCTTTGTGTTCTTTGCAGCATTGTCTCTCATCTTTCTAAATACTGTAGGTAGAAAAGGAAGCACATTGAGGAGGAGTAGACACAGCTAAGCAGGGCTCCGACACATTTCCAAAGGGGCATGCCTCCAGTGCCATGCTGCCAAGCTAGGGCTGCTAGTAGGAAGCCCCACTGACTTTGGATGCAAATTGCAAAGCAGTCCCCTCTGCCACCACTGACTACTCCCTGCCTGCAGCCCCTGTATATGCTGAGATGGCTTTAGAGATAAATTTAAAACTTAAAAAAAAATTCATTCTTTCCACTTTTGCTTTGAATATGGGCTTCATCAGCCATCAAGGCTAATTGTAAGCTGCAGGATGCAAAAAGAATTAAAGTCAGCCAAACAACATTTGATTAAAAAGGCCGGGTGAAAGCAAAACTAGGAAGAGTATGGAGTTTGTCTTTGGTTTCCCTGGGCTCTTTGACCCTCTCATATCTCTCCAAGGTCCTCCACTTTTCCTTGCCCTTCTTGATTTCTATTCCTGTAAGATCTTGCTCTTCATTTACCTTCAGCTAAACTCTGCTGAGGTATGAGATGAAAGATCTAAGAGCTTGTTCACCCATGGACCTTTTAATTTTGATAAAATACACTGGAAGAGTTAAAACCCCCTGATGCTTGGGAAAAAAATGAAGGTTTGATGATGAAATTATGGGTGTCACGGGGGCTGGGGTGAGAATCACAAACCTCATAGGTGTCCCACTAAGGTGAAAGCTTACTTTGTGTATTGGTAATACCGACAGAGGCTAATGCCTTATGAATCATCACTTGTATCTACATTACTTCTCACAAAAACTTTGTGTCCACTAGATGGCATTTAGATAGAGCTGGTGGATAAAGTCTTAGTTCAGTAACCTACTGAGGTTAAGAAAAATGTGTCTAGGTAGTTCCTCCTTCCTGCCAGGGTTTTAGCTTTGTTCACAATGTCTCTGCCTCAGGAAGTGTACTGTACATTTGTACTTGCTACTGAGTGCAGAAATACATGTCATCTTACTTGCATATGGCACTTTATAGTTTTCAATGCACCTCACATGCATTACTCCTTTTTGAGCTCACTTCTCAAATTTGTAGAAATTATCATTTTCATTTTACCTCTGAGGAAATATAGGTTCAAATACATCAGCTAGGAAGTGGCAGAGCTAGAACTTGAATCTAAACCTTTTGGTTTCTCATTCTAAATAGACCATATTTCATCCAAAAACAGAAAATCAGGAGTGTATCATAGAAGAGACAGACAGGGGCTGGCTGACTAAAAGGGCAGGAAGACCCTTAGAGGACTAACTGGAATTGGAAAGTGAGTCTGGTCAGCTTATGAAAACATAGAAAAGGTGAACATTCCAGGAGCAGCCTTCCTCTGGTGGATGATACCAGTGGATGCTATGATTTCCGTGCCTTAGGTCCAGAGCAGTGGAGCAGACAACAACATAGTGTAGCCAGTGATTTTCAGGAAGGCAGGAGATTAGGAAATTGCAGGTTGGGCTGCAGAGAGGAAAGATGGTGCTTTACATGGAGCAGAGGATTTGCCAGCTACCTCTGAGATTCCACTCATGCAGTCAAGACAAGTCCTGAGAAGGTGAGACTGCTTCAAAATCACAATTCGGCTGGGAATGCAAAAATGACTGTGGGCATATAGAAGGGCTTGTGCTGACCAATGTCTACCAGGAGTTATCTACATGTTGTCTGCTTATTTGATTCATTATATAAATTTTATAGAATGGTGTATTTCATTAATATTGTCTTGTTGTAGAGTGTTTGTCCTGTATTCCAGATGTTCCCAGGGGTACTGGGAGAAGGGATTACATGAACAAGAAATATTCCATGCTTTTAATTACTCCTAGGAAATTAATATAGCAATAGCAGTGACTAAGGAGTTAAGAGAAGGAAGAAGGTGTTTCAGATGGTAGATTAGAAGACACAAAGGTACTAAGATGGAAATGAGCTTATCTGCAGGGAAGAATACAATCCTCTGCCTTGTCAAAGTGGAGAATCTGGGACTGATTGAAAGTAAGGTTGGACAGTTAACTTGAGACTGGATTATTGGGCCTCGTGTGCCATACTGTAGAGGACTGCCTTGATGGTGACGTTTGGACATCATCGAAGGTTTTTAGTGTCATGCTAGGAATATTATTCCAGCAATGAACAGGATGGCTGGGAGTGGGATGACCCTGGGAACAGGGAGAAAGACCTACAGATACTAGAGTAATTTTCATATGAGATAATAAAGAGCTGACTTCATGTGGAAATGGAGAGGAAGGACAGATATGAAAGATACTAAGATGAGTCAATGAGAAAGTCAATTGTTTATTGAACATGTTGTCCCCACTGGGTTTTCCTGCTATTCTTTTAACCTCACATTCTTGCTGCTTGTTTTCTCAGTGTGGTCCCCTGTTGTCTTAATAGAGCAGTGGAGCTCTGCTCATTAAAATTATGCAACACATTACAAGTATCACTCATTTTAAGTAACTGATTTTATAGCACTTCACACCTGCCAAGTTGATAAATTAGGCACTGTACTATTTTACACAATCTGGAATCTCAAATTTAGGGAATTTTGAAAATTGACAAATCCTGTGGCAAATGGCAGCACCTGCTGGCAAATATGATATTACAGGCTAACTCGAGTAGACAGTGCAATGGCCCAGAAAAAGATGAACAAAGAGAACAAAGCTGGCAGGAGCTGGCAGGCTTGAGGAGGGGATTCTAGGCTTGGAAGAAATTAATATATTCTGGGAAAAGCAGTGATGGCAAGATAATTTGGGGAAATCAATTCAGAGAAATTTTAAAGAACTAATATGTGTCTATCACTATGCTAGATGCTCTGAACAATATAAATGTATCAGACAAGGTTCCTGACCTCATAGGCAATCATACAGTTAGAATAATACATTCTACAAATTGAAATGTTGCAAAAAGTTCTTTTAGGATAACATTACAAACTAGCATTTCCAGTCTGACTACCTTCCCCAAACTTTCTGCAGCAATAACTTTGTATTTAATGCATTTGAGAATCATTTTCTTCAGAATTGTTTCCCCTGTGAAAACAATTTTTAATATGCTGAAACTTGGTGTATGTGAAACAGGGGAGCATGGAATTCACTTTTTAGCCCTTATTACTTAAATGTATTCATTTTATAAAGTTAGGTTTTCCAGACCATCTGATTCAAGGAAGATGACAAAAGTCTTTGTAAGATCTGGTCATAGATTTTTAGGGAGACTAATGTGCAAGAAACCTCCATAGCTCCTTGCTTGTTTATATTTCACCTTTTTCCCCAGAAAGAATTTAAACAGCTTTAAGGCAGATATGGACAGCAAACAATAAATAACTAACCATGTGTAAAACTTTATAGTGGTTGCAGGAAGGGATAAAATGAGACAGGAGATGTCGTAACTACCCTTAAAGAATCTGATTGGGAAGATAGGAATAGACATAAAAAGTTAATGAATAATACAAGATTATCTATAAAGAACACAGTTTCTACAGCTGACTGCCTGGATCAAAATCCCGGCTCTGCATTTCCCTAGCTGGGTAACCTTGGGCAAGTTACATAAACTTTCAATCCTTATTTGTAAAAGGGAGATAATAATAGTATCTGCCTCACAGAGTTGCTGTGAGTTTTAAATAGGTTAATATATGAAAGTAGTATACAGAGCATAGAGTATAGTAAGAACTATATGTGTTAGCTACTATTGTTATGAAAAGTGGTAAATTAGTGGCACATTTAGCAATTTCTGCAGGAGTCAGCTGTAAATTCTTCGGGAAATACTAAAATAAAGAAATAGTGTTTAGAAGAAGAGAACAGAAAAGGATGAACTTGGGAGGGTTACTGGGAGGGTGGTGGTCGTTCATGTAAGCTGAATTTTTTTAAAAGAAGAAGAATTTACATAAGAGAAAAGACAGGGAGAACAGCCTGAATCATAGTGCAAAGACAGAAGTGCATGTAGCCCATGCTAGGGACAGGAGGAGAGGCTGATCTGCTTTAAGCAGTGTCAGTATAGGTGGATATTTTATAGTTGAAGTCCTGCACTAGGATGATCCTGGCAGCCTTTAAATATCAGGCTAAGTCAAAACTTTACTCTGAAGACTTAGGAACCACAGATGGGGTTTCAATGGTATAGTGTGACACATTAGGAAAGTTAACTTGTGCTATACAGGTGAAGTATGCCAGGAGACAGATTAAGGGTCAAGTAAGTGTAGGATCAGAAGTTCAACTATGAGAGTCTGGACAAGAAGAAAGTCAGATGGAAGGATGATGAGATGGAGCTCACTAAGGAAGACCTGATGACACTGAATGTAGAGGCCAAGGGAAAGGGTAGGAAGATCCTACTGTTGGAAGCTGGAGACATTGGAATAATTGAGATATAATCAAGTGAGCTAAGGAGCATGTGGCTGGAGATACCACAGATGATGTTTTATTCTATACATGTCAATAGAATATTGAGGTAATAGAAAAAAATGAACATTTATAATGCCTGGGGCAGTTTCCAGCATGAGTCCTAGACTAATGTCCTTAGCAGTTCTAGGGTAGAGGGACCCTTTGAGTATGGAGTCTATCCCTTAGCAAAAATCCAAATGATTCCCTCATTTTTCATTTCTGTATATGTAATATTATTATAGGATTACTGATTTCACTGCTTTTAGTTTGAGTCTGGGTAGTGTTTGAGCAATGTACAGTTTTTATCATTAGTAGTACTAAGTCTAGCCCATCCATCCTAGCTTATTCACATTCAGTCTTTTGTGCTTTCTGCCTGAGGACCCCAATGTCTCACCTGCCAATTTGGCATTAATATTAATGATGACCACTAGAGCAGAAAATCAGATCAGCATGCAAAGACATAGATCTGTTCCCTGAAGAGTTGCTGGTTTACCTAAATGTGAAAGTCTTGGTGTGTTTTTATCCTTCAGGTGAAGTCTGGTAAGTGATGAGAAGCATTCCTTTCCTCAAGTGAAAGGCTGATGCCATTAGAAATGGTTCGTTCTTTGCAACCTCATTTAGCAGCATACTCAACAGTGGTTCATTAAGCTGTAAGCAGCTGTGTAGTGGCACCAGAGACTTCTGAAGGCATTGGGCTGAGATGGTGGCTTCACTGTTTAACTTCTGATTCTGGGACCATTTACAACTCTGTAGGAAGAACAGACAGAGTAGCAAGTGCAATGAAATTGAACATGGCCAGATTTGCCCTAACATTGAATTAAGGCTGTAGGCTCTGAAAGCCAGACGTAGTAATGACATTACACATAAAACAAGATGGGATAAATTTTGCAAGGGCTCATTAGTTTATCCATTTCAAGGTTTGAGTGGTCAGATGTAATAGGGATACAAGGGAGTGTAGAAATAAAAATCCTAATCTATAGCTTGCCCCTTGCCATATTGTGACTAAATGCATTTTTGTATGTCTTAGGTTTTTACCTAATTTTTTTTCCTATGTGGTGTTGTGGATGGGTTCAAAATTATATTCACATTATGGAATTTCTCCAGTGTGCAATCTACTCACCTGTTCTTCCACATATAAGTCAGCAATGCCCCCAGTGGCATTGAGCACAAATAGCTCAATATGCTTTGAGTCATACTTTCCGTTTTTATAACTACTGCTTGTTTTATAGTCTAATTTTAGGCTTGACTTATTTTTTCCTCTCTAAGTGTTGTATTAATAAAATTCACAATGCCTTGACTATAGCAAAAAGTCAAATATTCATTGAATGACTCTTTTATAATCGTAGTAGACAGGAAAGAGCTCAGGAAGAAAACTCTTCCTTATCTTTGGTGGTGCTATTGTGCAGTCAGTATAGACACAAGAGCAAGGTACACTTGAGTTCCGATTCTATATGACCATGTGCCTATCACATTAGCTGTATCTCAGTTTCCTTATCTGCTAGATGGGAGAGTATGATCTTTATAGAATCATCATAAAGAATGCAGACATAACATATAAGAAGTGCCTAGCAGAATATCTAGTATACTAAAAGACCCTTAGAGAGTCTTTGCTGAAGAAATGAATAACTCCAAGGGAAAATTTCAGAAGACATGAACAGTCTTCTATCAGCAAAGTTTCTCAGGTGCCATGCTGATGATATATCTTATAATCCTCTCATTCCGTATCCACTTTTTAATTATTAGATTTGTGATGAAAGGAAACTTGTATATCTCCTAAAATGATGTGAATTTTTTTTAAAGGTGACTTCAAAGGAATTTTACTCTTCACTTTAATAATGTAAACTAGCAGCAAAAATGGGCTCTATAAGGTGCGTTCCAACTTGCTATGAAAACTTGATTGCTTAAAATGGTGAATATACAAAAAAGAATAATGCGAAGTGAGCTATATGAAAACTTCAGTGTCTCAAAAGAGCATTTGCTGATGACACTGTAGTATCATGGCCTGAAGATCAGACAACTGCCTCCCTGAGTGCCACCAGGGAGATGCACATTCTCATGGACTTCCCCAATCATTTGTGGATATCAGCATCTCTAATCATCATGAAGAAAAATAGTGTGATGTCCCTGTTTTTATCTTAGGACTTCATTAATTTTTCTTCACTGAGTGATGAAGTCAAATTATTTCTGGGAAAGAAGTACAGCTTCATGCTGAGAGTACTGTTAGACAATTTGGCCTTTCCTATCAATATCTGTAACTCAAACAATCCGAGAAGACAGACAGGCTCAAAATTAAACAAACCACTCAGTAAATAAGATAAAAATGGAAGCTCACAGATTCTTTTTGACCAAATGTTCTCTAAGCTTAATGTTGGCCATAGAAATCAAACATGTGGTCCTCAGTGAGATTGACTCAATAGGGCTTCAAAGCCAATAGGTGCATCCAAAATGTTACAGTGTTATAACTTAACCCTCCTTCCCCAACATTTTTTAAAGTCTTGGCCCACTTCTCAGTCATGTCCTTCTTTGGACCCTAAATCTTAATTATATTACATCTCAAAGGGAGAAACATACCAGTTGGTAACATTAAACACATACACTAAAAGCTGCCTTACAGGTAACGATCTTAAGCTACCCTCATTTTAGCAGTCACCTGGAGTTTCTGTTTTCTAGCTGAGGTTCTGAACTCCCACAGAGGGTTATAAGGCTGTAAACAACTTACTTGTAACTGTACTTAAATATGACAATGGGGAACTCCTGAAGATGGCAGCAACACTTTAAATTTCACCAGTCTAGGAAGGGCCTGTGGTTAACAAAACCAGAAATCAAATGAGGCTGGCAGTCTCCTGTTTGTCACCCCTGCTGCACTCCTCAACATTTTCAGCTACTAGTTCAGCTTTCAACTTTATCCCTTTGAGCCTTGCACACAATGTAGAACATAGAAAGAGGGACTTAAAGCCAGAGCAATGTGTATCTAATTCCCCTTTTATCAAAGGAGGGCTTATTTAAACCTTTCAACACCACCAGCCACTCCACTTTCCTCCTGAACATGGCTTCTCTCGATACTTGAGTGTGAAACGGAAGGAATAGACACAGAGATTGTAGAGCATACACTGATATTAAAAGTGGTATTACTCTCCATTGGCTAGTTACATTATTAGACAAAGAATGAAGAGATTATTTCTTCTTGCTTTCTGTTTCTAGAAATGCCCATTAAAGAAAATTAGTGTTTATTCTGTAATTGCTGAAAACCCAGAAGTTGCAATGCCTGTGTGTAAGAGGTATCTATAAATATAAATCTGAGTCTTTCCCACTTGATTTGAAAACCTATATTATTCATATAATTTTCCATGTGAAGCTGAAAATCTAAAACATATTTTCTAGGCTGGTTATTATGTTTACATTTATAATTATTTTTAACTTAATTAGATGTTTAAATTGTAAAGGCAATATGAGCTTATATAAAAAGTCAAACAATTTATAAATATATATAGAAGGTAATTCTCTCCTCTGTTGTATCCTACTTCCTCAGGTAACTGTCAAATAGGCTAAAAAAATCCACCCCCCCAAAAAAAAGAAGTGAGATTGTATTGTACACAGTACTGCAACTTTCTCTGGATCAAGAGATACAGATTGAATTCGTACAGTAGCTGAATACTATTCCATAATATGAATATAACCTTATTTATTCAACTGTAGCTCCTGCAATAGACATTTATTTCCAGTTTTGTCATCACCACAAACAATGCTGCACTTTCATGTATAGCCTTTTCTACTGATGCTTTTATTCTTGTAGGTTAGAGTACCCAAAGTGGAATGTTGTCCAGAAGGTTTTATGTACTTTAAATTTTAGCACATACTGCAAAATTACCTTTAAAAAATGCTGCAACAATATATGAGTGAATATATGAATGCTTATTTGTCCACATCCTTACCAGCACTTGATGTTACCTATATATATATATATATATATAATTTTTTTTTTTGCCAATCTGATGGGTAGAAAATGGTATCATGTTTGAATTTGCATTTTCTTGTAAAGATTACATGGCAATGAAATAGTGTGCACCAGACACCCTCAACATGCTGTTTACCCATGTAACAAAAGTGCATATGTACTCTCTGAACCTAAAAGTTGGAAAGAAATTTTTCTTTTTGCAGTGCCCCAGATGTTTCAGGCAGCTCACTTTTGGGGAAAAGCACAGCAATCTCCACACTCCTTCTCTGTGAAATATTCCCCTGCTTGGAAATGCTAGATGTGGAGAGGAATTTTGCTGAAATGTTTGAATGCAAAGGAAAATAGAAAGGTTTTGAAAAGCAGAAGAATTTTCTAAATGAAGGAATATTCCAGGATTAACCTCTTCTAAAAAATAAATCAAAGTTTTCTTCCCTAGTAGGTAGGACCTCAGATTACCTGGCTAGATATTTAAATCCATTATTAGCTTTTCAGAGAAAGTGAGATGAGGCAATTGGAAAACAATTTAATTGCTACGGGTATAATATTCTAGGTGAAAAATAGACATTTTATATCTTGAATTTCAGGATAGCTCAGCTTTCTTGTTGAGATTACTAACCACATACCTCTCTTCTCATTGGCTATTTTTCACTTGGATTTATCCTCTACAGGGAATCTTGTGTTATTTATCAGTCACATAAATCTTAAAACACCCAGCATCAGGCTTGCTTAAATGTCAGAGACAACTAACTATTTCTTGTGTTCTTTCTCTCAGCTTCTATCAGCAACATGCTCTTTTTATGTTTTTTTCTACATCTTCAGTGCTATGGAGAGATGCTCTTTCATCAGGCATTGGTTTCTGTCTGTTTCAGTTAAACTCAAATTTAAGCAGTTATATTCCTTTTCAAAATTATAAGAGGAAAAGGAGAGAGAAACAGAGAGAGAAAAAGGCTCAATGGAATGAGGGCTATATAGGGGTTGGGGAGAAAAAGGGGGAGAGAAAGGAAGGGAAGGAGAGGGGCAGAGATTTTTGAACCACACTCATCAGCATTTATGCAGGATTCTTAGGCAATATCCAACGGATTTTTATTCAGCCTTAGAAATGATAGTAAGTCATGAAAATGTTTATGAAAATGCCCCCTACCCCATATTATATCAATTTAAAACATCCAGATTTTCTATCACCATCTCCTATTTTTCCAGCCCTGGACCCTTGTCCCTGTCAGCTTTGCACTGATCATTTCCTCCCCTCCTGTCTTTACTTCCCTCCTTAATAGGCTATCTTATTCTATTCAGGCTGCTATCACAAAATACCTTAGGCTAGGTAATTTATAGCCAACAGAAATGTATTCCTCACAGCTCTGGAGGCTGGAGGTGCTAGCAGACTCAGAGTCTAGTGAAGGCTGTCTCCATGAGGGGCAAACAAGTTCCCTCAGGCCTCTTTTATAAAGGCATTAATCCCAAACACAGGGGCTCCACCCTCATGACCTAGTCACCTTCCAAAAGCCCCACTTCTTAATACTAGCACATCGGGGATTAGGTATCAACATGAATTCCGGTGGGACACAGACATTCAGACCATAGCACAAGCTTAGACCCTGTAGCCCATAATCATGACCCTATAGCTCTATGATCCTATTCTGAGTTCATGAATCCTATTCTGAGTTCATCTCATGATCCTATTCTGAGTTCATTGCCACAAACTCCGGTGGATCATGTGGCCAGGCAATCTTACAGCATCTCCCTAGACAATTCATACCTTCCCTCCCTCTACCTTCCCTCCCACCTAGACCAACAGCTCTTATTGTTTTCTCTTCCCTCCAACCTCTAACATCCCTCCCTACTCTTCACTCTTGCCTCATGACCTAATTTCTTATTTCTCTTAAGAGTTTACAAGCAATCAGAAGAGAAATTTCACATGCTCTCACCACCAGAACCTATAATCTAGCTGCATCTATATCCACAAATCAGCTTCCACTGTGTTGCAGTGGGTGAACTATCCCTGTGCTTCAGAAGGTACTTGTGAGGCACAAGTACCTCACAAGTGTATTGGATTCTGTACATCCCCCAACTTCACTTACTCACGGACAACACTTGTGAAACAAGGTCTCTGATTGCTGAAAAGGAGCAAACCATTGTTTCAGATTTCTCTGATTTGTTGAGAGTCACAGGAAATACCAACAGTTGGGCTTAGCCATAGAGTGTTCACCAGATATCCTCAGGCAAGGGACCTATGCAGAAGCACTTTACACTTCAGAGGCAGTGGTGCTTTCTGGGGGATAAAGTCAAACTTGGTGTCTTACTGTGCATATCTTGGACACTCTTTGTCCAGGACCCACTGTGGCTCTTCCACACTTACCTGGATGCTGAAGCTCTGTGTTTGTGTAGCAGGACAGTACAAGCTTCTTGGTGCATGGCCATTGTGGGGACAGGACACCATTTAAGTCACCTGCTCCAGCTGCTTACCGCTATCTCAGAAAGCCCCACCTATTCTGACCCCAAATCACCCTCCAGCTACTGCCCTATAAATGTGCCCGCTATTAGAGTAAAACTCTGTAATTGCTGTTTGTCCTTGTTCTAGCTAGTTTCTCTCTTTCCATTTTTTTTTCTCGAACCCATTCCAATCAAACTTTTCTTCTCCCTTGCCACCCCCATTTTATCAAATCTGTAGTGCTGTTAGTTGAATCTGGCATAGTTGATCACTCCCTTCCTTCTTATAGCACTTTCTTCTCTTGGTTCCTAGAAAGCTGTGGTTTCTGATTTCCCTTTTCTGGGTCCTCCTTCTCCTTCTGATCTTTTAACATCATAGTGCCCCAGGGTTCAATTCTTGGGGCCTCTATCCACACTAACTTTCTATGTGATCTCAGCCAGCCCCACCCAAGGGACTGACAGATAAACTACAGGATTCCCAGCTAAATATGAATTTCAGATAAATAACCAATAATTTTTTAGTCCTTTATTTGCTAAGTCCAGCAACCTTGCATATACAGTCTTTTCCCTAATGATGTGCAGATTTCTATCTCCAGCCCAAATCTTCCTCTTGAACTTCTTACAGGTAGGGAAATTGAATTTTACATATTAAATTACCTCAACATCTCCACTTAGGCTTCTAACTGACCGCTCAAACTTACCATGTCTAAAACAAATCTTGATTCTTTTCCCTTCTGCCAAACTCACTCCTCTTGGAGGCTTCCCCTTCTTGGGAATAACATCACCATTCTCATTCTCCTAGTTGATGTAGTTCTCATTGTCCCCTCTTTTCTCTCTTGCTGTACACCCAGTTCACTAGCAAACCCCAGAGACAGCATCTTTACAATATAATCAGAAATCTCACTTCTGCCACCTTCACTGCTGCCATGGTAATTCCAGCCATCATCATCCCTCACTGAACTAGTATAATAGCCTCCTAATAGGTTCTCCCTGCTTCTGTCCCTGCTCCCTTCCCTCAATATATACTCCACAGAGAAATTTTTAAAAAACGTAAATCAGATCATGTTGCTTCTTTACACAAAAATCTGTAATCTCTTCTCTTTTCACTCTGAGTAAAATGCAAAACCCACACATTCTTACCGTGTCCTGCAAGACTCCACATCATCTGGCTGTCTGCCACTGCCTCATGGCCGTCACTGTCCCATTTGCTGCCCCTGCTCCAGGCACACTGACCTCTAGGCTCTTCCCAGAACATACCAAGCACCTTCTAGCCTCCAAGACTGTATTACTGTTCCCTCTGCTTGGGATATGCTGCCCCCACATATCTGACTGACTTGCTGCCTCTCTCTGTTCAAGCCTTAGCTGAAACGTTGCCTAATGAGAAAGGCCTAACAACCACGCTGTCTAACATAGCAGCCTCCCCCACCTTCATCCTGCTCTACTGCCAATCCCTGCTTTATATTTCTTTGTAAGACTTAGCACCTCTTGACATGTTTATTTATTGTCTCTTTTCACCCCCTCCCACAACTAAAACTTAAGCCTCATGAGAGAAGGGCATTGGTTTTGTCACTTCTGAATGTCTGGGGCCAAGAACAATGCCTGGGATTATCAATGTTAATTGAACAAACAGTAGAGTCAATTCATGAGTGGAGAAGACATTTATGATGGAGATTGTGATGAAAGAAATGATCATCTTCCTGTTTGTTCTGAATCTTAATTTAGTTTATAACCCAGAAGTCCATCTTTTGATTGGCCTAACTTTTTAGCCCTACAAAATGCTTGTATGGGAGTAGCTATTCCCCTCCCCACACACATCAGTAAGAACCTACCATTATTTCTAAGAATTCAAGCAGAAGAGAGGGATACTTCTTTCAAGAAAATAGTTTGAAGGAGTAAATACAAAAAGTTAGTTGAGTATTTATCCCTGTAACCTTTTCAGGCTATATATGCCCCTCGGAACAGTAAATTGTCTTAGAAAGAAAGTATTACTTTAGAGTTTATAAACGTTTATTTTGAATCATCATCTCCAGATTACAAGTGGAAAGTGGAATCTCAGAGAAATTACAAGGTCAATTAGAGGTGGAGCTGCTGTTGAACCCTGGGTTACCTGACTCAGTTAAGTCTAATGAGACAAAGAGATGGCACCTTGGAAATTGCTCTTATGAGAATCACCTAAATTGGGTGTGAGTTGGGGACAATGTCTTTCCCATAAAATTCTGAATAAGGCTTGGGAAAGTTACATTGTCTAAAAAAAAATGGAGAATTTTCATAAAAATTTTAAGAGAACAAATTCAAAGATACTTCTATTTTGGCTTCCGTTTGCTTATCTGCATCTGTTAGCCTAGAGTTTATTTTATATATTTTTCCATACTTTTTGTTAAAGAAGGAACTGTTTTTATTCTCAATCTTTAGTGGATTTTAAGATTTTAGAAGACAGTGATCCAGATATGTTTATATTATTTTTAAAGCTATAATTCCTACAAAGTCACAAAATTAAAAAAATATATGTAATGAGAGACTTTGTAGGTTTCAAGATCTCATTTTCAAATATACATATTTTCTACTTCCTCCTCATGGTGAAACACACATATTTTAGGATAGGTAGTTGATACAATATGAGGCCTTATGACCTATTATTCAACTTTTTTTTTTTTGAGACGGAGTTTCACTCTTGTCGCCCAGACTGGAGTGTAATGGCATGATCTCAGCTCACAGCAACCTCTGCCTCCTGGGTTCAAACGATTCTCCTGCCTCAGCTCCCTAGTAGCTGGGATTACAGGCACCCACCACCACGCCTGCTAATTTCTGTATTTTTAGTAGAGGTGGGATTTCACCATGTTGGCCTGGCTGATCTCGAACTCCTGACCTCAGGTGATCCGCCCACCTCAACCTCCCAAAGTACTGGGATTGCAGGCGTGAGCCACTGCACCCTGCCTTATTAAACTTTTTAAACTGGGAAATGACAGACGCTTTGCATGCTGGTATCTGCTCTCTGATCTTTGCTATTTTTTTTTAAGTGTTACCCTAAAGTTAGTTTTCAAACTGGGCCTGTCATTTTTATTGTTCCTGGCCACGATCTTCCTTCTGCCTTTTTTCTATGAAAAGAGCATAAGCAGCAAATGTGTTGGCACATCTTCAGAAACAGGCTGGTCAGAAGTTTAAGGAGAGAGGGATGCCTTTGTGGTGAAAGATGAACCCAGCTTGCCCAGGATAATTTCTCTGCTGGCCTCTGATGCTCCCCAATTCTATAGGGCTTTAAATTTCTACCTGTAGGAAATGTTAGGGGGAAAGTGGGCTTGTTTCAGGCTTTTCAGAGAAGTAAAAAGCCTTAATGGGGATAGTCAGGACCCATCCTCTAAGTAAGCCACGGAGTTTGGCTAGAGAATAGTTGGATGGGTATTTCTGCCAAGGAGGAGGAGAGGGGCAGAACATCTGTGCATAATAATGTGACAGATGCTGGGGAAGGGAAAGCATTTCTGGGCAAAGACTGAGTCGAGGATATTTCTTCTCTGGAATATTCAGACAGGAGATGTACAAGAGGGCTTGCTTTAGTTCTCTACTAATATTAGCAATCTTCTTCACTGCTCAAAAAAAAAATGTATTCAATGCCGGGCGCGGTGGCTCACGCCTGTAATCCTAGCACTTTGGGAGGCCGAGGTGGGTGGATCACCAGAGGTCAGGAGTTCAAGACCAGCCTGGCCAACATGGTGAAACCCCATCTTTAAAAAAAAAAAAAAAAAAAAAATGTATTCAAATCTTTATCTGTTCTAGGGACACTTGTGAGTGATGGTGACCAAAGGGATTCATTGGTAGGTATGTGAGTGATAGCTAGAAAGACAGAGTCCAGGGACTAGAGGGCTTGGTGGCTGTGGTCGTATCTGTAGTGTGTAAGGAGGGCCAGAGAGTTGTCAGGGGTTACAGGGTATCTAGAGAGCTGCTTGCCTATCCAAAGGGATGCAGGAATTTTTTCAGAAAATGGGACGTTAGCAAGGGTTTTCAACCCTTTATTTATTAATGAAAAGATTTATTTATTTATTAATGAAAAGATCTTCAACTTGTACGGTGCATACTGTATATTTTAGGTACTACTCCACTCTACACACTTTACATATATTCACAGATTCAACCCTTACAACAGTCTCATGAGAAGGCAATTTTATTATGTCTGTTTTACAGAATAAGAAACTAAGACAAAGAGAGTTTAAGTAATTTGTCTGAAATCAAGTAGCTGGAAACTGGCAAAGCTGAGATTTTAACCCCTACAGAGTCTGGCTCCAGAATCTGTGGCCTTTTCACCGCACTGCACAGCCTTACTCATGTCTAGGAGTGGCTGATTGATCAGTTAGCCAATTATTCAGCGTCACTGACTTGAGCTAGGCAACAAAGATGGAGGGCATGGGGGGTGGTGGAGTGGTAGGCAACAGCCTGAGTTAAGGAAACAAATACTTGAAGGCAATGGTGGGATGGGTGTTGCACCAGAAGGAAAGACATCGGAATGGGGTGAAAGTACTCTTTGTATGCTACTTATGGTACAACTTAGGCTAGCTGTGCAGATATTCATGGGAATAGCACAAAGAAACTGGAGTTAACTACTTGCAGCTTATTGTTTAATTTGTACTTGATTATCTAGGTTTGAGGGACATAAATTAGTACTTATTTTCTTGATTGCTGTAGAATTTCAGATAGGAAATCTTTGATGAATTAAATCTGAGTTCAAAATGCTCACATTTTATACCAGGTTAAATCACTGCAGGTTATTGGCTATTCTAATTTTGAAAAGGAACCAGGTACTTTCAGCCATCCTATGCAAAAAAGAACAAGTAGTCCCAGTTTATTTCAAGTTAGGGTTCATGATACTCTGAGTCTTCCTGCCATTCGGTAAGTTCCAGGATCAAGGAATAGGTAAATGACTGAGTTCCTGTCATTGCAATAAAGTACATGCTATGTGGTCAGTTTATATTCAGTTAGGAGCTTAGACTTCCAGCCCAGGCAGCCAGGCATGTTATATATACCTCTAAAATTTTCAAAACCAATTTGAGATTAGTCAAGATTAATAGTCTATGTAATTAAACGTTAAAGACCATAGTGAAACTTGGTGCTTCTCTGTAGATACGACAACCATTTCTTCTTCTCTTCATCATCATTGTTATCATTACCTCATCATCAACAAAAACATACATTTGTATGATGCTTTACAGTTGACAAATCATGGCACATGATATTGAGTTTGCTTTTCTTTTTCTTTACTGTTCCATTAAAGGCCAACAATAAATTATTAGAAGTTGAAATTGCTCCTTTGTCTGTTTTAAAACTGTGTGACAAGGACATATAGAATTATTAACTCTTATTGAAAATAATTAAACAAACATTAAAAATATGACATTATATTAAGGTCAGCTGACTTAGACAATTAAGATATGGATATGGCCTTTGAATATTAAAACAAATAAACAAAAAATTAGGCTTCCTATGACCAATATAGGGATAATTCTAAGTATGTAGTCTTTCATATCAATATTATTTTGTATCAGAACATTCATGTTAGAAGCACCTAGAGCTAATTATAATAGTGAATAAAGAAAAAGATTTTAAAAATGGGTAATGAAATTGGTATAGAATTGGCCAGAAAAATTTTCTAGGAGTTATGACCTAACTGGTTAACAACTGGGGCTGGGTATATGATGGTTACGTAATGTATTCTCAGTTCTTGCTTAAAAGATATGTACTCATATATTGTTTCTTAATTTGAGATGTTGGGCAAATAACCTAACGTCTGTGTGTCTCATTTGCAAACTGACATTCTCTGGTTTGACCTCCAAAAGCAAATTATTTCTGAGGGCCAGATGATAGGTGTGGTTCTAAAGAACAGCCAAAAGTGCAGTGCTATGCAAATGCTAAAGCCAATGATAATGATACAGAGTGGCGGGAAAGGTATGTTGCCTCCTTTGCCTAACAATGCTGCCTACAGTTTGACCTCCAGGAAAGTCATTTTGTTTGTGGGTATGTGAACATGTGTACATGTGCTTGAACTCATATAGAATATAGATTTAATAATTTTTCAAGTCAGATTATTACTTTTATCTCATGTTTTGAAGCATTTCTAGGTGACAAGTTGAGAAAACATTGAAATTTATAAAATGAAAGCATTTTTCTGCACAAACTTTCTCCTATATCAGAGTTTAGCTATATAGATAGATGGAAACACAAGGCTTTCCTTGTCATTAACCAACTTTAAAGGCAACTTCAGTTTAATAGGCTGTAGCTGAGTGCTCCCAATCCAGTCAGCCTCTCTCTGCTTGAGCTCAGGCAAGAATAATTCACTCTCAGTAGGAAGCAGAAAGGGCATGTACTATTTTCCTAAGAAACCAAAGTAAAAGCTGTGTGTCTGACAGGCAGTGACAATCCCCCACCCCACCCCTGCTGGTGGCTGTGTAGCAAGTCTGTTGAGAACATTTCTGGTGGTGTCACTGAAGTGTGTGGATTTATTTCCTGGAGAGATTACTCCCTGGTACAGTCTTCCTGGCATGACTGCCCTTCCAGCAAGATCTCATCCTAATTTTGCATTCAGTTGTTACTTCCTGGAAAACTGCCTGAAACCAATTAGGAAAAGTAAGACTAATTGTATCCAAAACCCTAATATTGTAAGAAATGAGGATCCAGTTTCTTAATGAAAAGATTTCAATTGAGAGAACTCAGTTCTCACTTGAAAATTTAATGAGACTGTATGGCTTTTGATTCTTTCAAATTCTACATTTGATTTTGTTTTATGAAACATACCAGGAAACTACTGTAGAGGTGCTTCCCACATTTCTTAAATACTTTTAAAATTAAGACAATATTTGTCTGGCAAAAGCATCACAACTTTTGACAATATCCAACTTTACGTTCTATTTTTCTGTCTTTGTTGAAAAATGTATCTGGACTCATAACCTTGAGTCTATAAAAATCATCATCTTTGTCTCACCAAGTTCTTTCTTGAGAGAAACATTTCCACTTGGCACTTTGCCTTGGAGACCATGTAGAGAAAGATTGTGAATGGATAATTCCAATACAAAGTTAGCTATGAATCTGTAGCCAACCTGAACCTTCATAGCATGCATTCTGCTTCTTGAGAAAATGCAGTGGGAAGTTTGTCTGCCAGTCATGGTTTTGTCCTTCATCATGGGAAGATACAGTCTCTGGCATTTTTCTGCCTATCTGCCAATCATATATGATCAGGGCAAGCTTCCTCTGTTTTCATCTGACAATCACTGAAGTCAAACTTCTCTTCTTCCAATTCTTCGAGTACCTATTCCACTCATGGTACCCTGTTGGATGCAAAGCGCACCACCCTTCTACAGCTCAGTGGGAGAAAGTGTTAGATGAGAAAACATATGTAAAATGACTAGCACATATTCGGTCCTGAGGGCATTTGTGTTTTTCATTTATATCTCAGTGGTTTATTGCTTCTGAATGTGAGCTCACAGAATAGAGACTGGATCTAATTGTACATTGTGCAATATTATTGCTAACATTCAAGGTGCTATCTTCTATAAATAGTAAGAACCACAAGCCTATTTTTGGTGCTAGCTAGAGCCTTCCTAGGAAAAGAAGGAAGAAGGAGGTAAGCATTTTTCTTATGAGTCTCAAAAGGCCTGAAACCTCTCAGAGACCTTGATTTTTCTGACTTTTATCTTTCTTTCCCCTCTCCCCTTTGCATATTATTTGATTTACAGCAATAAGCAGGGGTGAAGTCTGTCTCCACCTGTGCAGATTCTTCTGGGTATGGATAGGGGACATAATTTCTAGCAGACACTGCATGGAGTTCCAGCTTTGATGAATGGTCCTTTGATGAGTCCTTTGATCTTGCTCAATTTTTAGGGGTTTGTTTCCAGACACCTGACAATAAGCACACTCAGCAGAAACAGCCTTCAGACTTCACTTCCCTCCCACCCAGGGAAGCCGTCAACTATACCCTTTCATCTCCTTCATGAAAGCCAGATTGTGTCTCTGGCTTGAACTTGGTGGATTGATGTTAGGGTTCTAAATGTCCTCACTCTCTCTGCTTTTTTACTCAAATAAAGCAGCTGTTGCTGGACCTTTGATGAAATGGCTCCTTCAGTAATTCCTTAGAAGGCTATGGTGCCCTGGGAGGTGTTAAAAGGGAAAAGTGGGCAGGATTTCTTATAAAACCGGGCTTTTATTTTCAGCCACTTCTATGCTTTTCCCAGTTAACAAATCCCAATGCTCAGCATAACTTGAAATGTGGAGAGTGACATGCACAAGCAGAGCACAAACTACCAGTCTGTGGATGGTGCAAGCAGGAAAAGAGAGGCAACTCACTATACAGTTAAGGAAATAAGTGCTTATTCCAAGGTTCGTAAATGAAGAGAAAATCTGAATGAAGAATATTTCTGGGATAACTTGAAAAGGAAAAAGAGCAAAGATTCAGAGTTCTTAGGGTAGAGTTATAAACCTCTTACTCAAAATGACCTTTTTGAACATCTTACTCATGCTGCTAGGGCTTAATGATGATTGGGGAGTGTAGTTTGCAGGACATTTTCTGGAAAAGGAGCACCCCAGGTCACACATTGTCAAATCAACTTTTAAAATATACGTTAGTGAAATGTTTTGACATAGAAGTTAGAAGAAAGGTAACATTTTGGTAGCCCAGAGTATATGATGATGACTTAAATAATATAGAGAATTTGCACCAAAGGAATGGAGTGAAAGGAGAGATCACTGTGAAAAGTGCTGGTCAGGGAAGGCTTTGCGGAAAAGATGAGAATAGCTATCAGGTACCTACTGTGGGCATTTCTTTCTACATCAACTGTTTTTGAAAGAGAGGTATAATTATCTTCATTTTACAGATAATGAAACAGAGACTCAGAGAAATTGAATAATTTGTCTAAGCCTTTGTATTTCATCAGTGGTAGAGCTGGGATTTGAACTAAGGCAACTTTCCTCTATGCCACACTGCTTTCACTTGGGATGGTCCTGAAAGATGAGTGCAATTCAGCTATAAAGAAGAGCATCTTGGGAAGAGCAGTGGACCTAGGGGAGAGGAATGGCCAAGGAGTGGGAGCGATGCATGAACATCAGCTCCTTACTATGTATGTCACCCTGTAGTAGTGAATAGTGAGAAGGGGACCAGCCCAGAGGTGAATGTCCAGCCTAGATTTATAAACCCACGTCTCCTGACGTCAAATGAAATATTCTTTTCACTGTGTTTGCCAAAAAGAAAGTTATTACACAGTTGGCACAAAAAATAATAGGTCTCAAAATACAAAAGCTAATACATGTGAATCAGTTCGTGAATGTATAAAAGAATTGTGGGGGAGGAGAGTTTGAAAGTCAGGGACTCTAAACAGTCCTTGAAATGAGGTAGGGAGAAACTGAAGATAATCACACCTATTCCCTGGTTTTACCCCAGGGTAGCACGTGTGTGTGTGTGTGTGTGTGTGTGTGTGTGTGTGCGTGCATGCATGTGTGTGCTGTGTGCACATGCACTGGTGCACAAACAGAGGTTCCCAATGATATTTCCTGCCTTATTTGGCCACGAGCCCACCTGTTCTCCAGAGGCAGAGCTAATTGTTTTAGCTTTCTCTTTCTTGTCATTGGCAAGACTTGCTATTATTTTCCATTATCCAACTCCTACACAGCTCACATCCCACTTTCTCTCTTTCTCTGGAGGAGTAAGTCTGGCTGAACCAGGTTGTAGATAGGCTGCCACAACAGCAAAAAATATTTAAGATGATTCTGGCTAAGGTGAAATTTTGTCACACTGTTCCAGTCTTGTCTTCCATTTCAACTCTGAATGTCTAATTTCTGAATCTCTCCCATTCCTGAGTACTTACTTGCTGGTATGGATTTTCTTCCAGTGCAGAATAGCCTCTAGAACCCAGGAACTTCCCAGGTGTAGCTCCTGGAAAGGCACAGCCTCTGCACTCATACTTCTGTTGTAGAACTCTTGGTTTGGGACTATAGTGAATGCCTACTGTTTTTGTCTGCCTTGAATCCCTCCCTCCTGCTAGTAGCAACTACTCCTCCCACATTTTAAGCAACTCTTGGTGAGACTTCTATTGAATTATTGTGTCCTTTCTTGATGCACACACACACACGAGCACACACACACACACACACACACACACACACACACACACACACTCAGGGCCATCAGATACTCTCTTCGGGAATTTAAATCTCAAGCAGATTGACCATAGGATGGAGAGTGTTTGGAGGAGTAACCTGAACTGACTGACCAGTAGTTCTGCTGTTGAGATGGCCCAAGCTGCCCTTATTTCAGACTGCTATAAGATCTAAGGTTCAACTTTTCTTTAGTATTTGTGAACTGCCCTGTGTCCTTCCCAAAATGTAATTTTTATTGTTCAGATTAGCTAGAGTCAGAGTCTGTTGATTGCAATCAAAGAATCTTAATCACTATGGATCCTTATTTATATGAAATCATAACTGCCCAAGGGTAGGGTGGTGGTCCCTGGGATGATGAATCCCTTTCTGTTTGAGTCCTAAGACTGTCCACTGAGTGTTGGAATGAAAATGTTCATTTGTGGTCCCTTGAACCTGTCACACTGTTCCAGTCTTGTTGTCTTCCATTTCAACTCTGAATGTCTAATTTCTGAATCTCTCCCATTCCTGAGTACTTACTTGCTGATATGGATTTTCTTTGGCCTTCTTTGGACCTTCCATTGCTAGGCCAATGTTCTGCTGTCAGTCTACCATCTGCTTTGGCACCAAAAACTTAATGTTTCCTGTTGCTAGTAGTTTCTCCAGAAGTCTCCTGGCTCCTCTAGAAATTCTCTAGTTTGTTCACATAGGGCTTCCATTATCCTTTCCTGGGGATTCACTGTTTCAGCAATTTCTCCCTCCCGGATGCATAGCCCCCAGGGAGTAGAGTGGTGGTAAAGGGGTGAGTCTGGGATTGAAATAGACCTCAGCTAGCATCTCCCCTCCACTATTTATGGATAACTTGGGACCAATAACTAAATCACCTTGAGACTGTGTTATACAGAAATAAATACCATTCATGGCTGCAGAACTTCAGACTGCTGTCCATATATCGATATTCATGTGTATTGAAGACAAATGTTTCTGGGCAAAAGAGAGTGGAGAACTCAGTGCAAAACCATTAGTCTCTGAGAAAAATGACTTTGCATGGGGTCTACAGATTATAAATTTACTGGTGTCATCTTCAAATATGAGATGTCATGAATAAGGAAGTACAGAGAAGTTTAGTCACTTGACCACAGATACACAGCTAGTTAGTTACAAAACCATATCTGAAATTTCAGCCCTGCTAATTCCCAATGCAATCTCTGAAAAGCACTATCCATGGTAAAAGTTGCCTTGGATACTATGTCTACATGGCTTTTTTGATGCATTAATTCTAGTGCCAAGTTCTGTCACTGGGGAGATGACAGCAAGGGGCCACATGCAGAAGGAGAGTGAGATTTTTCCCAGGTAAGGAATAGGATGAGTCTCTGTTTGGTTTAGTTTATTAAACCAGGAACACATCGGCTTTCCATAACTCATAGCCCAAGACTGCCAGTGTCTGAGCCTCTCTCTGTAGCATGTGTACTTAAGGATACTTTTGTTGCAGGCTGCCAAAGGCCAAAGAGCAAACTCATCTTCCATAGGCTGAAGCTCTCCACTGGAAGTTGGCCTATAACCTTCACATACACGTATCTAAGCTCTTTCTAGTGATTTTTCACAGTAATTCTCATGTTAAGGCTTTCAAATCCAGCCAGCAGAGATACTTCATATGGATGGTCTATGTTTGATAAGGGAATGGAGACCAGCCAGGGTGATATGGTCACCCTAACCCTGCACACTTATTCAGCCAAGAGGTTTGTATAGGCCCACTGAGCTGGCTGACCCGCTCTGCCAGCTTCTTATCACCAGTCTGGGCAGGCTTCCCGGGCAGGGGGAGAACTTCTGAGTTACATCAGACATAAATGAATCAATACAAACTAAGTCCTTCACAAAAGAAAACCTAATTAGTAACAGTGCTGCAGGAATCAACGGCTTCTCTCTCCTAGCAGTTAACACATTCCAATTCCTATATACAACTGCATTCTGACTCTGTTAATAGAAAAATACATATCCATTTTGTTATTGCCATATGTTTAAGCCTTGACAAGTTTATTTTCTAAAACAACCAATCACAGGAACTTTGTTAGGATCTTAGAAGGGTTTTCACAGTTTAGAGATAAGTCTAGCTCTATGTTAGGAAATGGAGTACTTTCTCAGAAGGTAATGATGTAATCAAAGGTGGATTCTTGCTTGGCTACCTTTGCAAGAGGGACATGCAGAATTAGGGGATGAAAATGAGGGTGTGACTCTATGGCACCTCCTGGAATACGTTACCCAACCTAAGCCTAAGGAACAAGCACTGCCCATATACCGCTCCTGCTCACAGATGCTTTCTATTACTGACATCTATAAAGATGTCAAAGGCCACCTGTTAAGAGAAACTCTTTTTTTTATTCATTCATCATTCATCACTTTTCCTGACAATTAAAGAGACTTTTTTTTTTTAGATGGAGTCTTGCTCTGTTGCTCAGGCTGGAGTGCAGTGGCATAATCTCAGCTCACTGCAACCTCCGCCTCCCAGGTTCAAGCAATTCTGCTGCTTCAGCCTCCCAAGTAGCTGGGATTATAGGCACACACCACTATGCCCAGCTAATTTTTGTGTTTTTAATAGAGACTGGGTTTTACCATGTTGGCCAGGCTGGTCCTGAACCCCTGATCTGTCCACCTCTGCCTCCCAAAGTGCTGGGATGACAGGTGTGAGCCACTGTACCTGGCCAAGACTGAGTTCAAATCCTGGGGCTCTTACACTCACCAAATGTATGACCTTGGATAGGTAGTTTACTTTGTCAACCTGCACTTTCCTCATCTGAAAAAAAATGTGGTTTATATTGTATTTCTTGAATCTGGAGTGCCACCATTATTTTATGTACAACTAAGGAAGAAAAAAATACTGCCAATTAAATGACATTGATTGTAAAACTCACCAATATCAGAGATGTTAAAATGTTAAAATATTAGAATGTTATAATTGAGAAAACAGGATTGCATCTACCTCATGGTGCCAATGTGGACTAATTGAGATAATTCATATAAATGGATAGCATTTTGTCTGACATACAGGAAATCCTGTATAAATGATTACTACTATTTTTACTACCAGAAGGTGGTAGTTTGGGTAATTTCAGCAAATCATTTAACCCTCTGTGCCTTATTCTCTTCATTTTAAAAATAAATGGGTAGCCATATGGTCCTACCACCCAGAATTGGGAAGAAAAACTAATTAAAAAATGTTTTTAGGTCCTTAGCAGCTCTAAATGTGAAACACTATCAACTCTTTCTGCTATTCATCTTCAGTGTCTGGAAACTGATAAGGAAATATGCTCTGTATATTTTTTATGTATGTATTAATTTACTTGGAATTCCAAGGCTAATTTAAACTTTTAACTTGAAGTATTTATATTTCTATTGTAATTGTTGAAAAAGGCTTTTAGTTTTTGCTTTATCCTCTTCAATCTAACTCTGATTTTCCATGAAATTTTGTTTTATACTGAGAGGGGAGAAGTTACATTAATGTAGTTCTCTCTGTGTTGGACAAGCCTAAAGAAATACCTGACTGCAAAGTTTTACATTTCTGTGAAGTCCCATATTTTAGCAGATTGATAGAATTAATCTCAGTTGTATTAGTTTGATGAGAAAGAAAAATAAATTCCCAGTTATTGCAAATGATCACTAAACAGAGAGAGATTCATTTAAAGCAATATCCAAATTGTAGTCACATAGAGTCCACTATTGGTTCCCACTTTGAGTAGGAAAGAACTAGATCAATAGGGTCAGTGGTTGTGTAAGAGAAGTTCAATTTAATTCAACTTTTAGTTGTTGAACCTTTAGTATGAAGCAGGCATGAGGTTAGGTTATAGAAATACAAAGAAATTTAAGAAAAAGTTCTTGCCAGAAGTTATAGTCTGACAAGAAATGGCAATACAATGTGATAACACTATAAAGTAACATGATAGTCCTAAGAAGCAGCAACAAATTCTGCCTGGGTAAGCAAATGAAGACTTCAAACTTTGTATAGGTGTTTACAAAACAGAAAGTTTAGAAAAGAGGATTGCCTGCAGAGAGAGCAGTGTTTGCAAAATCTCCATGACAGCAGTGTAATGTACAGAGTGTGTGTGTGTGTGTGTGTGTGTGTGTGTGTGTGTGTGTATGTGTGTGTGTGTGTGTTGGGTGATGTGTGATGGATGGGTTGTGATGGTGTTGAGAGACTAGCAAAGAAGGTTGAGATAAGATTGTGAAGGGCCTTAAGTAAGGTCCTCCCTAACATATTAGAGAGTTAGGACTTTATCAATAGGTGGAAGGTACAGATTCAGGAATATTTCGTGGTAGGCTCAATAGGACCTAATAAACAATTGGCTCTCGGGTGGTACAGAGGAACCAGGAATTATTTCAGGTGTCCTGGATGATTGGGGGCTGGGAGTGGGAAGGAAAATTCACTTACACAGAACATAGGTGGAGAAGCTACAACGAGAAAAGCACATGACTGAGACTCAGAAGACCTAGACTGAGCTTTCAGAAAATGACCTTTGGAAATGATTAGATCAGGTTATTATATTATATAACATGTTACACTTCTCTGTGCCTCATTTTCTCCATGTTTACTGTAGGAAGATGAAGAGGAAGCATATCAAGATGACTTAGGAGTCAGGCACTATGAGTTTAATTCCTAACTCCATGATTTGGAGCAAGCTATAATATATAAACTGTTTCCTCATTAGAATAATGAAAAGTAATAATATCCATCTATAATTTTGCTATAAGTTATGCATCTTGGCACATAGTAAGCCCTCAATTAATATTTGTTCTTATTATTTCATCTGTTTTAAGATTCTGCATCTCAAGATATATTCTATGATACTTTTGGCAAGAGGAATATTAAGATGTTTGTTCTTTAATTTGAAGCAGCATAGCATAGTGGTAGTAAAGAACAGAAAATGGAACCAGGAGTATTTGAAATTTAGTCTGCATCTGCCACTTGTTAGCTGTGTGATCTTGGGCAGATTACTAACTTTTCTGAGCCTCACTTTCCTCATCTGTAAAATATGGAGAATGATAGCACCAACTTCATATGGTTGTTGTGAGGATTAAATAAGGTAATACATGTAAGGTGCTTTGACAAGTGCCTGGCACAGATTACGTGCTTATGTAAACGTTATTATCATTATCACAATCTTAATTTTAATTTTTAAATTTTAAACGGTGAGTGGGATACTTCATGGCCCCACTAGAAGTAGCTGCTTTTCCATATCAGTAACGTTGTTCAATGACAGAGCCGTACCTGAAGAGAGTCCTGTATTTAGTTGGGTTACACTTGATGCGTCCCACAGGCCAGCGAAGTTGTGGACCGCCGCTAGGCTCTGAAATGGCTCTTCTGAATTAAATGGGATGTCTTTTTCCCCCAGATTCTGTGTGGGAGGCTTATACATTTGGTTTGGTAATGAGTTTGCTTTTTGAGCCAAAGAAGAGAAGAGAATAAAAGAAGAGAGAAGGCGTGAGAGGCAATCATAGAAACCTGGAGGCTCACATTCTCCAAAATGAAAAAGAAGCCTGCATTTCTGCAGAAACAAGAGAGAAACAACTAACAATCTCAAAGCTCATTATGATTTAACTTTCAGATAGCACAAAATGACAGTAATGTGACTACTGAAGCCTGTTTTAACTATAAGCAGGAGAAAGGAGTGGAAATGGAGTATATTAGCAGTGGCATAAAGATAACCTTCTCCCTTACAGGCTGTGCATACGTTAATGCATGAATGTACTGTTAAAAGCCACTAAATCTCTCTAAAGTGGTCATTTCCCTTTCTTTGGCAAATGATTGAAAAATCTTTGTTGTGTATTTTCTTGAACCAAATTTCTGGAAACTTTTCAGATACACTTTCTGTTTTGGAAGAGTGTGAACTGATACTGATGGTGGCATCAGACAGGAAGGAGTGATGAATTCAAAGGGCATGTCGCCTTGCAAAGCCGAAAGAGTAAAGTAGGAGCTCATCCATTCTTTTCACCCTGAAAAGGAACGTTTTCTTTTGTGTCAGATTGTTGTGGAAGATTTAAAAATAGAAGAATCTGAGTGTCCTATTTTCCCATTGACTGATGGTGTCAGTTCCTTTGCATCTCCGTCAGTCTGCTATTACAATGATGATCACTATTATCATCTGTCTTTGACTTTTCCTGTCTAAAAAGTACAAATTATCCTTGGCATTATATTACGAGACGAAAGTCTGAATGGAAGCGCTAGATGTTGATATTTGTCTAGGTTAACTGCATAAGTTAGGAACTTTGTAATTTGATCTTGGGTATTAGAAGCCAGTGTCCATAATTATTTAACTTAACTCTTTCCAGGTACACAATCCTAAGAGAAGTTTTGAGAACATCAAGGGATCTCAGGAATTTTTTAAAATTCAAGCCAACTGAATTGGCTCATTACAATGCACTTCAAAATGATATCAAGAGGCAACTGCACAATTGCAACGCAAAGCAGCAGGTCTCTCAGTGTCATCCAGTCAGCTACACTTGTTGAATTCAAATCAGGACATCCGGCCCCTAGTACAAGACAATGCAAAAGAAAGAAGAGACTCTTTTTTTTTTTAACCCCTAAGGTGCTGACTCTGTCTTTTTGTATCATAACTTTCTTTGGACGATAAAGCAAAAGATGGTATGAATCAGATAATCAGGCGTCATTGCCCCTCCCAAGTCACTTACATTCTTGTGAGTTGAAGCTTTTTCATTTTCCAAATGAGTGAGCTAGGAAAGACATTTTCTAATATCTCTTTCTGTTCTAAAAGTGCATGATTCCAAGTGGATGCAAATTAACATGGTGTGAACAAGATGCTTTGTTCACACATTCAGCAACATTGTGCGAACATCTTAGGAGCTAAGTACTCAAATGGGGCTGTGGACGTAAAAGACAGGAACACTTTGTCCTTCTTTCAGGAGACTTGCAGAGTGAGACGCAAGACTGACCAACTAGCAGTTACGATGAGCTCAATGTGGGCTGATTAGAGCCAAGGCAATTCCGGGGGGGGCGGCTAGCTCTGAGGTTGGACAGGGTAGCCATCCAGGTTGTGGTGATAATATTTGCAGAAGGCCCCAAAACATAAGCAAAAGTTCATCAGGTAGAAAAGATGGGAGGATGCCCCTGGCAAAAGGAGCAACATTAACAAGGCTCAAGTGCAATCAAACACTTTGTGCTTCAAAAGTTAACTCAAACATGAATATATCAGTAGTGGAAAGTAATGGAGACAGAAAAATGTTTGAGACTTAATTGTGAAGAGCCTTGAATGTCATGCTAAGAGCTTTTGACTTTTATCTCCAAGGCACTGAAGAATCATGAAGAATAGAAGACACAGTCAGATTCCTTTCAGAAAGTTCACTCAGGTGGCCCTGTAGAATCTGAATAGAGGGACCCTGGAAGGGAGAGGAGGCTCATAGGATACTATTTTGATGGTCCATGGGAGAAATGATGAGATTCTTATCCAGGGCCATGACAGTGAGTACAGGAAGGAAGGACACATTTGAGAGAAGGTTCAAAGACTGAATGCGCAGAATCTACTTATTTATTTATATATCACCAACAAATCTTTATTCAGTGCCCACTGTGCATCTGTCAGTGTAAACTTGGCACTACACAAAGAGAATATAAACACTGCTGAAATACTGAGGAGAGAATGGCCAAAGTGGGACCAGTGAAGTGGTACTGGTTTGGGTGGACTTCCTGGAGGAGGTGAGGTCTGACTTGATTTTCCAAGGAAGGAGAAGAGATATGAATATGTAGAAGGAGGCAGGAGAACATTTTTATGCTGCAACATAAAAAGAAAGCAATGAAGAGATGACCATCAGGTATGCTTAATGAACAAAGAGAACCTTTAGTCAATGCTAAAAGTGATGGAGTGACAGGAGAGTGAAAAGACTGAGCAGAAACATCTAAATTTGATGTGCTAAGCCACAGTGAACTACTGTGGGTTTTTTAGAAAGAGAAGCGTTGTGTGGTATGATAGAGAAGATGAGTGAATTAATGCGTGAAGACCTGGGTTATGGCATTATCTTGCTGGGTCAGCATTCAAGTTACTTAATGTCTTGAGAGCTCAGATTTGTGTGGTTTGGATAGGAACAAAAAATGTATTGAGATGTGTATTAGTCAGGGTTCTCCAGAAAGACAGAACCAATAGGATATATGGGAGAGGATTTATTAGGGGGACTTGGCTCACACAATCATAAAGGCAGATAGGCCAACTGCAAACTGGAGAACTAGAGAAGCTGGTAGCATGTCTCAGTCCAAGTCTGAAGCCCCTGAACCAGGGAAGCCAACAGTGCATCCCCTAATCAGGCCCGAGAGCCCCCAGAGGCCACTGCTGCAAGTTCCAGAGTCCAATAGCTGAAGAAGCTGGAGTTGGATGTCCAAAGGCAGGAAGAGAAAAAGCATCCTGCTTCCTAAGGAAGAGAAAGAGTAGAGAAAGCCAATTCTCTTCTTATTTTGTTCTAGCTGGGTCCCCAGCCAGTTGGATTGTGCCTGCCCATATTGAGGGCAGATCTTCCTCTTTCAGTTCACTGGAAACACCTTCACAGACACACCTACAAACAGTGCTTCACCAGCCATGCAGGCATCCCTCAATCCGGTCAGGTTGACATCTCAAATTAATGATGGTTAAATATAGTCCACCCTTGTCAACTTGGCATCTATATGCATCTTGTTAAATTATAATTTCCAGTCAAAGACAATAACAAGGTCATAATTCCACCTAAAATGATACAACTATCCTTTACACAATGAGGAACACATTAATACCATCCCCAGAAGAGAAGGTAAAGTTCTTGAGTGATGTTTACTCTTCTTCTGGTATCCTATAACTTAGATACCATGATAAACAATAACACAATTATTTTGTTAAATAAAAATGAGCAGTACTTAAATACTGGTTTAAAGTCAATAAGCCTAAAGTTACATGATAAAGGAACAAGAGAGGAAGGAAAACAAAGATATTTGCTTAATATATGTGTATATGTACACAAATACATTCTTAACAAATGGGGAGGAAATATGATAATTACGGTTTCCATTCTGTAACTGGGCAGGTAGTGATAGCTGATATTTATAACTGCCATCTTATACTATCCATTCTGCATTCCCTTTGCTTTCACCAAGCACTTCAGCTAGTCATGGTTCTTAACCTGGTTGGATGACCCAAATGTTTATTCCTAAAGGGTCTGGGCCATTCAGAGTCCTGCCTGGATTGGGTTGTTGGAGATTCCCAATTACTTAATCACAGTGTATGGTAATACTAAGGGGTCTCCTTTATTTCAGACATACTCTTTGATATGGTTTGGCTGTGTCCCCATCCAAATCTCATGTTGAATTATAATTCCCAATGTTGAGGGAGGGTCCTGGTGGGAGATGATTGGATCATGGGGGCAGATTTCCCCCATGCTGTTCTCATGATAGTGAGTTTCCAAAAGATCTTAAGATTTAAAAATGTGTGAAATGTCCCCCCTCGTTCTTTGTCTCTCCTGCCACCATGAAGAAGGTGCTTGCTTCCCCTTTGCCTTCCACCACGATTGTAAGTTTTTCCTGAGGCCTCCCAGTCATTCTTCCTGTTAAGCCTGCAGAACTGTGAGTCAATTAAACCTCTTTTCATAAATTACCAAGTCTCAAGTGTTTTTTATAGCAGTGTGGAAATGGACTAATACATTCTTCCTCACCTCCACTGTGAGGTGGTAGTCCAGTTTCCTCTTAGTAGTCCAGATTAATCGTCCCAATCAACACCATAACTCCCTTCTTAACTTGTTGACCCAGAGGCATGAGAAACCTAAAGTGACTAGGCAGCAGCCTTAACTTCTAGTCTGATGGAATCATTGTTATATCTCCTGGTAGAAGCATTCTTCTCTCCAGAACTAATACCTCTAGGCTAACAGAACATAAGGTTGTAGGAACAAAAAGCAAAATTTTGCTAGTGGATTACTAGGGGTAATAAAGGTACTCTTATTTCCACCCCTTGATTCCTAGCTAGGGGAGAAACAGTACCATATATTGGGTGCTGGTTCAGGGCATATACAGCCTTCTGGAGAACCTTGCTCCAGCCATGTAAAGTATTTTCACCTAGCTGGTACTGTAACTGCAACTTCAAAAGGCCATTCATTCCACCATTCTATCAAGCCAGCTGCTTCAGGATGATGGGCAACACAATAAGATCAGTGAATTCCATAAGAATAATCCATGACACTTCTCTGGCTGTGAAACGAGTTCCTTGGTCAGGAGCAATGCTGTAAGTAATACCATAATGGTGGCTAAGGCATTCCTTAAGTCCACAGGTGGGAGTTTTGGCATAAGCATTGTGTGCAGGGAAGGCAAATCCATATTCAAAGTGTCTATACTACTAAGGACAAAATTTTGCCCCTTCCGTGATGGAAGCAGTCCAGTGTAATCTACCTGCCTCCAGGTTAGTTTGCTGATCATCCTGGAAAATGGTGCCATGTGTGGGGCTCCATGTTGGTCTCTGCTACTGGCAGATTAGGCACACAATGATGCCTGTAGCAAGGTCAACCTTGGTGAGTGGGAGTCCATGTTGCTGAGCCCATGCATAGCCTCCATCCTTGTCACCATGGCCACTTTGTTCATGAGCCCATTGGGTGATGATGGAGTGGTTGCGAAAGAGTCTCACTGGTGTCCACAGAATGGGTTATTCTGTCTGTTTGATTATTTGAATCCTCCTCTGCTGAGGATTCACATGGGACACAAATATCTTCATATCTTTTGCCCACTTGGAGAAGTCTATCTGCATACCTCTTCCCCAAATTTCTTTGTCACCAACTTTCCAATCATGTTCCTTCCAAGTCCCTGACCATACAGCCAAACCATTAGCTATAGCCCATGAATCAATATATAATCATATATCTGGCCATTCTATGTCCCCTTCCAAGCAAAGTGTGCAAACAGGCACATTGCCCAAAGATCTGCCCATTAGGAAGGATTCCCTTCACCACTGTCCTTCAAGGATGTCCCAGGAAGAAACTGTAGTGCTGCAGCTTTCCAGCTTTGGGTGATACCTGCATATCATGCGGTACTATTTGTAAACCAGGCCTGATCATCTCTTCTTCTGTGAACTGATCATTAGGTACTCCTTACAAGGTCCTAGGTGCAGGCTGGGAGAGAGAAGGCAGTAAAGCAGGAGTAGGAATTATGGGCATTTGAGACACTTCTTCATATAACTTATTTGTTCCTTCAGGACCTGTTTGGGCCTGATCACATATATACCATTTCCATTTGAAATAATAGAGTGCTGCTGTGCACAAACAACTTTATGTCTTAGTGGGTCAGCTAACACCTAATTTATGATAGGCAGCTCAGGTCACATGGTAACTTGATGGCTCATAGTCAAGCATTCTGTTTCTACTAAGGCCCAGTAGCAGGCCAAGAGCTATCTCAAAAGGAGAGTAGTTATCTGTGGATGATGGCAGGGCCTTGCTCCAAAATCCTAAAGGCTTCCATTGTGATTCACCCATGAGGGCCCGCCAAAGGCTCCAGATAGGTCCCTGTCTGCTACTGACACTTCCAGCGCTATTGGATCTATTGGGTCATATGACCGAAGTGGCAGAACAGCTTGCATAGCAGCCTGGACCTGTTGCAGTCTTTTTCTGTCCTAGGCTCCACTCAAAACTAGCAGCTTTTTAAAAAAGTCACTACATAAATGGGATAGAGTAACACACCCAAAGAAGGAATGTGTTGCCTCCAGAATCCAAATCAGTCTAGTAGGCTTTGTGCCTTTTTCTTGGTTATAGGAGGGGCCAGATGCAACAACTTATTGTTCACTCAAGAGGGATATCTCAGCAGGCCCAACACCACTGGACTCCTAGACACTTCACTGAGCTAGAAATGAATTTTAGTTTGATTTATTTTCTATCCTCTGACATGCAGATCTCTTACTGATAAGTCCACAGTGGTTGGTGGAAGGGAGCAAAAAAGGTATTGCATTGTGTTGAGATGGGAACTCACCTAAGAGTCCACTGGAGTAGTCCTTTTGAAAATGCATACAAAATGCATTTCTCATGGTGCAAAGTGTAAAGCATGGAATAGACATTGTATAAACACTGGGAAAACAGGAATGAGAAGTGGCAGGATATTGGAATTCTCAGCCTGCTGGGCACAGGGAGGCAGAGATATTGTCCAGGAATAGCTGGGTACTTGCTTCTACTTTCTGCCCTTCTGTCTTATCCCACTTCTGCCTCTGAATGTGGCCTTGCGCATACTGGGTTTGGCTCAAGAACCACAAGGATGATGGCTAGCTTTAAGTATTTCCTATTAAAGGCATGGATTGTATGTACATATTCTTAAATAGTGATGCAAATATGGGTATAAAAGGATTAGGCCTGGGAAACAATGCCCAGCTTCTCTGGGTGTTCTGGACACCAAGGAAAGCTGTGCTGAGAATTGCTCCTCTGATTCAGCTCCAGGTGGCTTTCCTGCTGCTTCTGGCATTCTTGGCCAAATAAAGCAGACATGGAAGATTACAGCTTAAGTGGATGTGGTTTCTCCCTGCTAGTTTAAGCCTACATGAATGTTTCATCAGTTTTTGCCCTTGGTGGATTTATAGTGTAATGAGAAGATAGACATATAAACAAACAAGTTACCATATGACAAGTGGTCTTTGGTCCTACAACTAGCAGTATGATGTTAAGTCCCAAATAATTTACTCTGCTGAATTTGGCTGTAAGGGTCCCAACAGCTGAGTTTCTTTCTGTTTCTTTCTAAAACATTGCACTGAGCCCTAACTAAGCCAAAGTGCCCTGGTTGCCCAGGAATAAATATTCTCCCAGGGCAAGGGCTTGAGCCAAGGGAAATGTAATTCTCCTGGCCCCCTACAAAAGTAACCCTGGACTTTTATGCTTACAGTGACACTTTCCTAATCTGCCTCTGTGTCTTCTCATCTTTTTCTGTACTGGCCTTTGTTGGGCGGCTGATCTAGGGGAAGCTGACTGATGAAAATAACCTTGTCTTCTGTAGATGCTTACCCAGAAGCCACGCACCAAGCTGGAGAGGTTGGAAACCTGCGCTCCAGAGAATCTCTGAATTGGAAGATACCTCAGAGATCACTGGATTCATTCCCTACAAAAGGTTTAAACCTACTCTGTCATTATTCAGATGAAAATGAAGGCAAGTTTCTTATCCTTTTAGATGTAATTCGCTCATCAGGTAAAAAGGATTATCTGTTCCTTTTTCCTCAAATGGCTATTATGAGGATGAAACACTATTTGGGAAGACATCTTTGCAAAATAGAGGATTATTAAATACAATGCACAATTTAATTATCAATTCTTTTGATAGCTTCCTCTAGCCTCCAGTCTCTGCTAGCCATTTTTAGTTTCATCAGCCATCTTGAAGTGTTCTCCTTAAATTCTTTCAGTATCAGTCAAACTACTGATGGACAATTGTAATTCATGTTCTTCCGAAGGGACACCCAAAGTCAGTTTTTGCTTCTAACCAGGTATCCAAAGCCAGATTTTTCTATTCCTTTTCTGAAAAGAGAAATGAAACCCTCAATAGAAAGGTTGTCTGGCAACCAGAAAAAAGAAAGAATTTCTTTCAGCCTTTCCAAGAAGAACAGAATGGAAGTCTTGAAATATAAATTATTTTTTAGTGATGTCTTGAAAAAGATGTTATTCTTCATTATCTGCCATTTTTACCCTTTTTCCTGAATATGGCATATGCAAGCAATTAAACTACTGTGTATCTTTAAAATGAATAAAAGTAGAGACAGTTTGAGGAGATGGAAGAAACCTTAGAGATGTCCTGGTGTATCCATTAATTTCTGAAATAGAGAAGTGAGTTTTAGAATAGGTGAAAGATTTCCTCATGATTTCTAGCTTCTTAGTGCTGAGTCAAGACCAAACTTAGGGTTCCTAACTCCCAATCCAGGGTCCTTGCTGCGAGGACAGAGGTAAGATATTAACACAAATAACTACATTGAGGTATTCTTAGACTAATACCAGTCCTCACTGTCTAACCTGGTTATAAGGGTGGCTCAAGCAAAGACCCTAGGCCAGGGAACTTCTGCTATACTGTCAAAGGGCATTTGGGTTGGAGATCCTAAGCGACATTTCACATGTTTACCTTGGAGGTAAAACATCTGTTTTGAATCTGAATTGCGCCCATTTCACAGAGTACAGAAAATTGGTTAGTTTCTTTTCTTCTAGCTCAGAATTGCTCATGTTATATTGACTTTTCTACTGGGGTTGAGGCTTGTCTCTCATACTCCACTCCAATGGGAAGCCTGGCAACTCTCCTGGAATGTCAAGTTGTGGAGAATAAAAGTTCCCAAGAGGAGGAAAATATGCTTCTGGTCAAATCCCATTATAGTGAACTCCTCACCACTGTCTAAACTCCCTTGGTGTTAACCCAGATTAATCCCACTGGAGTCATATAGGCCAGTGCCTGGGGCATAGGAATAGTTGTTCCACATGATCTCACTGTGACAAACATTGTCTCTCTCCCACTACCAATCTTTGTCATAGAAATGAGTTTCTGATGAGTCCAGAGGGAGCAGGGTCTACCTGGGTGGGGGAAGAGCTGGTCTGTCTGTCTACCTCTGCCTCTCTGTCCAGTCTTGAGTGATGCAGCACATGTTCTCTGTCTTTTGCAGTACACGACCCACCACATGGGTAAATTACCCTGCTGCCACCCAGGGCTTCTTCTTTGATGAACTGCGTGGCCAGTGCGGTCTTTCCTGGAACCTTGATAGTCTTGCCTATGCAGAGGTGGGGCAGTGGATTTTCAGGGGATTATTTACACTTATACAACTTCCAGGTGGTGTTGGGGGCAGTGACTCTCAGGGTCGGGAGAATTGAAGGGTTCAGATGTTCTATGCTTAGGGAATTTTGGACACATAGTATCACAGAGTTCTAAAGCTGGAAGAGGCTTAGGATTAGCTATGCAAATGAAGAAGAGTTTGGGTTGTGAGATACAGATACTTTGGGGTCTGGCTGCAGGACAGAGTCAATCGGAAGTCAAAGGCCTGACAGAGAAAAAGGCATTTCTTCATAGGGATATAGCAATGTGGATCTGGGAAAGGAGAAGGCAAGAGACAAGGGGCAGGTTTTCTCTGGCCCTGAGAAGGGAAGTGACTTGGCTAAGAATACACATGTAATTCCCTTTCTCATGCTACAACTTAGGTGGATCTGCTTTCTAGAGCAGCTGGTTTGGTGATGTGAGGGGAACTAATCTTCATTAAATAAATCAGAGAGAAGCCAGATGTTTACAGCTAGAGTTGGGCTGCATGATTCCTGCTACCTGCTGCTGCCCGTTTGTTTCTGGGTCGACCATGAGACCTTTTGTCTGCAAAATGAAGCCGTGATACACTCCTGCCAACAAAGCAAGGGAGAGTCCTCTTCCCACTGTGCCACCATAAAAGTAGCATATTTGGTGACAGTTGTTGTTTAAAAGTGTCGATTAATCATGCCATCTGCCCTCTGAATCCTGAACTCGTTGAGGACTAGGTATAGGAGTCCAAAAGGGCTATGTGTATCTATCTTAGTCCAGTCCCAGGGGAAGGTGGCTCAGAGTCCAGGGCAATATGGACTTCATAGTCTTCCCCCTCTGAATTAAACTTATAACCTCGTCACAGGCAGGGAAGCTAGATTCCACAGAGCTGAAAGGTAGACTTTTATAGCGTGGAAAAATCTGGAGTGCGAAGGAAATCACCTGAGGGTTGTGGGCAGACAATGTCCAAAAGAGAGCCAGTGAGAGCTAGCCACATGCTCAGGACACTTCCCTGCACCAGCAGATGGGATACAGAGGGAATGGAGACAATGGGGGAAGAGTGGGAGGACTTTCTCCCCAGTATACCAAGAGGGCACATGTTCTTATTTAAGGTCTGATGCAGGAACAGGGGGAGAAAATAGCTCCTCTACACCCACCCGCTCTTTCTCAGTGAAACCTACTTATCTCCCCACCTTCATCCATGGTCCTCACTCGCTGCCTGTCTCAAGGTTGTCTTCTGCTCACTTTGTTCTCCTCCAGCCTGCACAGTGCTGAGCACAGTGTCAGTTTCTTTGCAAATCCATGTTCAGACCATGATCTATACCTTGGTGAAACAGCAAGTGGTTGTCCCAGGTTGGCTACTCCCTGAGACAAGGATCTGGGTTCCAGTAGTTTATCTGGGAAGTGATGCCAGAAACACCAGTAGAAGAAGGGGAAACTGAAACAAGAAAGGAAAGGGTGTTATCAAGCAGGTCACCACTTGGGCAACCAGAGCTTCTGCCCCTGGGAAACTCTATGCCAGTATAGGAAAAGATGCCCAAAGCCATCCTAGTGAGAGTGAGAGAGCCAGGGTATTAATTTACCACATTCTATCAGTCAAGCAGTCTGCTAGATATGTGCACATGCTATGCAAGTTTTGCTTTGTGAAGTAAAACTCTATCTAGCAGTTAGATGTGAGATACTCACCAGCTCCCTGTGGCTTCTCTCTGTGATTTTTGTTAATTTTGACATAAGACGTTTTCTGAGCTCTGCTCAGTTAGAAATGTACTACAGTAAACTAACACAGGAACAGAAAACCAAACAATACATGCTCTCACTCATAAGTGGGAGTTTAACAATGAGAACACATGGACACGGGGAGGGGAACGACACATACTGGGGCCTGTTGGGGGTTGGGAGACAAGAGGAAGGAGAACATTAGGACAAATACCTAATGCATGCGGGGCTTAAAACCTAGACAACAGGTTGATAGGTACATCAAACCACCATGGCACAAGTATACCTATGTAACAAACCTGCACGTTCTGCACATGTATCCCAGAACTTAAAGTAAAATTAAAAAAAAAAAAAAGAAAGAAATGTACTGCAGTAATCTCCAACAGTTGATCTACTGGTGGTACTGAGAAACCCACCCTCCAAGGACCCGTTGGCTTCTGACACATATAAAGACAACAGTAGCCTTCAACAAAGCTCCATAACCATCTCTGTCAGTGGATGAATCTTATTGAAACTATCAAGAGAGAATGGCAGGTACTGCAGTCCTTCGTAAGCTTCACAAAATGCCTCCTGCTGCGGAGTTGCTGACCTCATTTCAGATATTTACTAGTTGAAAGCAAATTGGCTCTGACAAGTTTCTTTCTCTCTGAGTGTGGCATGAACTTTGCCTGCTTTCTACTTGGCTATTCAAAGTGCTATTGTGGAGACCTGGACTGACCCTTGGGGTTGGCACTTGGAGACCATGCCTTGAGGTCACTGTCTAGCTCTTTCTGGGATGAACAGGAAAGTAAATCATGAATAGGTGTTGGGTCCTGGGAAGGTGGCCTCTCAAAATGATTGATCAGCTGAGCTTCCTGGCTCCTGTCCTGCTCCCTGCTCTCAGGAATCTATGCTTTCCCCAGGAACCCCAAGAAGCCCCCTTGGCTGGTCCTAGATGTCTCCTCTGATACCTTTGAAATGAAGCACTCACCATCTGGTAACTTATCCTGCTGCCTCCCCAGGGCCTCTTCTCTCTTGGACTTGGTGACCAGTGGAGTCTTTCCTGGAGCCTCGAGGGTCTCACTTCTGCAGAGGTAAGGCAGTGAAATTCAAGGGATTATTTGGAAATTCTGCTAAATTTAGAGACAATGTTATATGGAAACACATTTATTTTCAGGCTATAGTTCAAGCATCTTCAAGGGCAGAGCTCTCTATTAGTTTTCCTATGATGCAAGCAAAATAGTTTTTGGGGTACAAATTCCAGTCTACATAATTCAGTTATGCAAAAGTAGAACTTTATTTCTTTTCCCCAAATTTGACACTTGTTATCAAGGGGTTGAATTGTGCCCCCCGCCCTCAAAGATATATGGAAATCTTAACCTCTAGTACCCAGAGGTATTTATTTGGAGGTAGGCTCTTGACAGAGGCAATCAAGTTAAAATGAGAACATTATGGTGTGTCCTAATTCAATATGAAGGTGTCCTTATAAAAGGGGAAATGAACACAGACATGCACACAGGGAGAACTTCATGTTGGAGTTCCAAGCATAGAAGAGAATCTGTCCTTCCCTGCCCTCAGAAAGAACCAACCCTGTTGACACCTTCATCTCCAAATTCTAGTTTACAGAACTCTGAGATGATATATTTCTGTGGCTCAAGGTGCCCAGTTTGTGGTACTTTGTTATGGTGGCCCTAGAAAGCTAATGCAATGCTTAATTCTTTTTCACTGATGGTGTTAAGCTTGATCTTGCCAATTCAAAGCACATTTGAGAGTCTTCTATTGAATTCAGTCTCTTTAGAATACTCAGGCAATTCAGACTTGCCTCTTCTCTCCCCTTCTGTCCTTACTTCCTGGCTATGGTCCTAGGCAGAGCTGTCTTCACTCTGTGGATTCTGCTGCTATATGTCTGTTTCTTTTTGCTGTGTTGGCTCTAAACACTCTGTGTCTATTGCTGAAGTGTCCACCCCTTGCATTTTCCCTGGCTTCAGGTCACTGGGTCCAATCAATTTACTCAGTATCAACACTCTCATCTTATATATGAGGCTTCCCCAGGTCTTTCAGCTGATTCTCAGCCTCACCTGCACCTGTCTTGTCTTGAGTGATGTGGTGATGGGGTGGGAATAGGCAGGAGTGGGGAAACTTTGCAGATGTTCTCCTGAGCCTGTCTCTGGGGCCACAGGGTGCCAGGGCAGGGAAGTAGTAGTTCCAAGACATACCTTTGCCAGCTCAGACCCATTCCACCACTACTCTGCCTCTCCTCTGGCTACCCACATGTTCAGGGACTCTCTGTGAGGCCAAGGTATATGAACCCCGAGGCATCACTATAGCAACTGGAAACTGAAAACATTCTGAAAATTCATCAGTGGGAGAATGATTGCGTAGGTGAAAGAGTATCCTTATTGTGGAATACTATGCAGCTGTTAAAAAGTGTGAAGACACTCTCTATCCTGACATAGAAAGATCCAAGACATGTTGCGTTCTACAACAGCATGAATGGCATAATTCTATTTTCATAAAAACTCTGCGTGTATGGATGCAAAAGGACAGAGAATCCTGGATGCATATCTAAGTTATTGGTGCTACCAGCAGGGGACACATGGATTAGGAGAGAGAGGAAGCTATGTGAGGAGATGTTCCCTTTTTCCTAAAAATCATTTTGTAGTATATAAGATATTATCAGGACTACATTTATAAATGATAAAATTTTAACAAGTTAAAAAAAATAAACCAACCCCCAACAAATAACATAAACCATACTAAGAATGGGCTGCCTGTTCCTTTCTCAATGCCTCTAAAATAACCTGTTTACTCTCTTTATTAAGTCCAAAAAAGGATCAGGCATACTTGTGGGCTTTCACTGAATTCTCTCTTTTTCACTGAGATATTGTTAGTGCAAAACTTTAATGAATAAATAAAGGACAAGAAAATACAGCTCCCAATTGCCCTCCAGACCATAGCCTATGTTGTCACAGAGGCCTCTGGCAATCCAAAAGGAATAAAGTTGAATCAAGTAACAAGAGGAAATCAATGTCTTATTCATGTTAAATCTGCCTTAATGCCCTCTATTATGGGACTCACCAAACAGAGAATCGATCTGTTTCTCTTCTGGTGTAATGTGGGGGCTCTAACATTATCATTTATATATATTAACTTTTAGGAAGGGAACTTCACTCATGGAGCTATTTCCTATGTCTATAAAACTAGCAGATTAACAGCAGAGTTTCAGAGTCTCTTATGTTTGAGTTTGCATACTAAGTAAACATTCTAAGAAATAGTTCTTGGGTCAGGACAAGGATAATAATGGTCATTAATAACGGTCACTCATTATAAGGTTCTTCTTCATTTGAGCTCTTCTAACCTACTGTTTATAAATGCTTTTTAATGTGCCAAATGCACTCCCCTACCCCTCCCAGGCAGACACACACTTGGAGGGAGGTTAATTGCTGCTGCCTTTATGAGCCCTGACCTGTGCAGACAGCATTCTCAGATCACTTCTCCCACCTCTGGGGCCAAGGTTAATGGTCACTATGCAAGACTGTTTGGGACAGGGAGTGGTAGAATCTAATTACTGTCTCTTGTAGGGTGGACCCATGAGTGTGTCTTTATGAACATGATGGGCTGAAGTAATCTCCAAGTCTGCGTGCTAATGATCTTCTGAAAGCTATTGTTATTTCCAAGGTCCTTAGGAAATTATATTTTAATTGTGAGTCTATAATGCCCCCTATTAATGCTCTCTGTTGCCCTTACCTGATTCTTATTGCTCTGAAATCTACTTGATCCAAATGCAACCAAATTACTTCCTCATTTTGTGCGAGAGATCCTAGATTATTTCTGTTTGTATAATCACCATCCCCAGTGTGGGTCCCTGTTCTCATTTGTTTCCAGCCTCAGTTGGTCCCCTCCCTATCTGGTAGATTCCCCATGGGTACAAGTGCATAATTCTCTTTCTAAATATGTTGCAACAGATTTTGTTTTCTGCTTTTTGAAGATATGACTGGACACCATAAAATACAGATTTTTGCTTATTTTCTTGACTCTCTTAGTAGGTGAGTCATTAGAAGTAAGAAAGAGAAAGCAGGATTGATGGTGAATATTATAAACATACTCGGAACTTGAAATAGTATTTATTAGCTATTATTAATAGGATTTCTCCTCTGATTTGTATATATGTGTTTCGGTTATACTTATTAACATTTATTTTGTCAGTGGGTAAATTCTTTATTCTCTGAAACCCCTGGAAAACAACATTGCTGTGTTGTTAACACATCAGCAGTGAATATTCTGCACATATACACATCTCCCTGCCGTGAATCTTTCAGGCAGACATTGTTTTCTGTGAGGGCAAGAACTAAAATTTAAAAGCATCTCACCTGACAAATGATTAGGGAACAATTCTTCTTCAACCAAATACCAAAACAAATCAGCTCCCTAAAGTGATCTGAGATATTCTCAAGCTGTGCCTGGTAATATTAATAAACAAAGAGACACCTCTGCCCACAGCTTGTCATTTCAGTGTCCCCCAACCCTGCAGGCAGCAAAGACAAAAAAAAAAAAAAAAAAAAGCATCAGCTTTGGGGCTCCTTTAGGAAGTTAAAGCCTGCCATCTTGTGGCTATTCTTTAGAATTACACTAATATTTCATCAAATTTAAGAATCACTTCTGTTGGAATTTATGAAAGGTATTTTTGGCATGCGCTCACAAATGGCATCTGTATTTGGGCTGCGCTTATTCTCTGATAGGTACCAAAAGCTCTAAAGCTTGAAAATGACCACGAGGGCATCTTTGACATCTTGCCTTTGGGAAGCAAGAGAGAAGGTAGATGCTGGGGTGAGAGCTCTTGTACTGTCAGATTCTTCTAGAATTTGTAATGCTAAAAAATAGGACCATCTGGGATACCAGTGACTGCAGTTCTAGGCAAATGGGTAATTTCTTAAAGTGCCCCTTCTGATGAGAAGAAAAACTTCAGGCTTGTTAGCTCAAGTGTCATTTGCAGATACACCTGGAGAGATCATAGCAGGTGGTGCAGTAGAGCACCCAATTCAAGAGGCCGATTCATCCATTGGGTGCTCAGCAAGTGAAAATATGATGCCTATTAGTGGTTGGGGAATTTTCCTTTAGCCTGGACAAATGGGAATAAAAAAAAAAAAGAGCATCTTCAAGCATAATCCTCTGGCTTATGCATTTTGAGGTTAGAGAACACCTGGAGGATTTGTTTTTAAAAAGATGTTTGCCAGATTTTAATGATTTTTTTTTCCACATTCTGCTCCTGCTTTCTACAGGTTATAAAAGTTGGAAAATGACAGGAGAAGGTGGTTGCTATGATATATGCAATCTATCTGGTGGTCAGAACATGGGAAAAAGAGGGGGAAGTTGGGCTTATCCAGATTTAAGCTCGCTTTAAAAGCAAGAACAAGTTTGAGGGAGCTGAATAATTTACATATTTTCAGACACAGCTGCACAATTCTTTTCAGTTTTCCCATCTGTGAGCTAGAAACGAAGGGAATGATCAAATTTGCCAACTGATTGTCTTCATGGATGTTAATTCGGTGAGAAAATCTCTGAGGTTGTTAGTGTAGCAGGGTATGTATACTCTATTAAAAGGGGTACACCAACTTTTCATTAAATTCGATTAAATTCAATGGGTTTTTCTTCTTCTTCTTTTTTTAAGTACCATTTGATTCAATCAGGTTGAGAACAGAAAATCACCTAGAAGTAAATGTTCCTTGTTTCTCAAAGAAGGCTTGAGTAGTCTACCTTGGTTATGCAAATATCAGATGAGTAAGCCTCCTGGTCCCAGGAGAAAGGTGTAACAGGACATCCTGTGCTTTGAGTAGTTTAGAAAAGGTTGCCTTTTATCTTGTAGGAGGAATTGGTGGTGCAGAGCAGCACAAAGGGCTGTTGTTGTTGCAGTTGTGTGGCCAGGTAAAATGAAAATTAAATAAATGCATTTTGGATTTAGTTGGTCGCTCTCGTTTTTCAAAACACTTGACCTACCTTGACTTTTGTGCCCAAACACTCCTGCTTCTTGCCCTGCTTCTCTGGCTGCTCTTGCCTCATCTCCTTTGTAAGATCATGCTTTCCCCTGACAATTCTGTTGACCATCCTCAAGGCCTTGGTCCTGCTAAAGTATAATTTTCAAGAAGGTAAAATCAAGACTCTCACACGAATACAAAAGGAACACATCAAAGGCTTTATATGACTTATTAATTAGTGAAGAAACCTATACGTTAAAATCAGGTCAAAGGAAAACTTGAAGGCACATATAAGTATACTTAGGAATGCAGAAACGAATTTGCTCATAGATGCAAAATTGTTAATATCTCGTAGAAAAATAAAATGTAATGCTCGGGGTCAGGGTCATCTTTTTCACCCCAAGGTAAAAATAAATTGTATCTCTATGGGGACGAATTTAATTCACAGTGCTATGGACAACAATAATCTGCATTTCCATTAGTTTTCTACAAATTAACTTCTACCCGTAGAGAGTAGTAAAATAGCCTAGCCAATAGGAAGACAATCTGTGGTGCCCAGCTTAAAAGAATCAAGTTACTCCTGGAGGGTCTGCTAGACAGAGCCCAGAACTGTCAGTAATCTCTGTTGCTCATTTCCAAGATTTTGACATTTTTTCCTGACAGACCTGGGCTGTCCAACCATTCTGTGCTCTTTCTGGGGTATTTCATCTAAGCCATAGCTTTAATTACCTCCAATAATAGCCGACTTTTAACTTTTTATTTTCTGCCTAGACCTCTAAATTCTAAATCCATACATCTGTATGCTTACCTGAGAACTCTTTTTAGAAGGGTTTGAGGCTAATAGAGAGAGTAATTTACATGTTAGAAGAAGAGGAGAGGTTTGAACTCAGCATTATCTGATTTCAGAACTGGAGCCAAAAGCCTGCAACATCAACGCAAGGTAGGTTTTGGAGATGTCCATACTCATGAGGCTAGAACCTGTATGGTAGATCCCTCCTTCTTTTGTCTTATGGTGGGAGGGGTTATCCTCTAGGGAGGAAGAAGCTGGAGGAATGGCTCTCACTGTTTTTCTAGCTGAGCTAAATAGAAGAGCTTGTGCTGCTGGCTGCCCATGGGGAGAGTTGCTCTTTCCTGTTGATGAGGCAGGAGTAGCTGATAACCTTTTTCTACAGTTGGGACTGTGGATTCTGATATTGTGCCCTTGATCTGCCTCCTTTTTTAGTTCCTTTACAGGGAGAGAGGCCTCCAGCCTGTGCTCTGGGTGGTAGTGGAGTAGAGGGTTGGGTTTTTCCAATGGGAATGCTTCTCAGGTCTCCCGAGTGTTATCCCTATTTTCTACCTCTGCCCTGCTTACTACTGTTTCTGCTATCCTGTCTCCCTAACTTGTCCTTCCTTCAATGTCCACACATTTAAGAAGAATAAAATCTCAAGCCCCATCAGTCCCTGACTGGTCTCACAAGTTTAGTAGCAATTTTGACCTGTTCAGGTGGTTATTTCTTCCTTGTCGTCTCCTTTTCTTCTCTTTCTGTTTTCTCAGGCCTAAACCCAGAGACTGTTTAATCAGTTGGTGATGAAATGAGAACAAATGTCAGAGAGGTGATGGCAGCCAATAACCAAAGCCCTTCCTCAGTAGAGAAGAGCTTACTGTTGGAAAAAGTCAATTTCTACCAGGTGGAAAGTGTGTGGGAAATATTATTGAGCAGGGGGAGCCCTGCTGCCTGCCAAATCTAACCACTTGCCTGGTGTTTTGTTCTTTTCTCTGCCAGGGAGCTGCCATTTATGCAGTCCCTGCATTGGCAAAGACATCTCAGTGGGGACTTACTAACTTTATTGGGAGGGCAAGGGAGGTCAGGTTGCTTGACATTAGACCCTAATGTCTAATGACAAGACAGAAACCAGAGAAAACACATTTTGTTAAACATGGCATTCCCTAACATGTAAACAGTCTTAACATAATGTTTTAGATAATAAATTCTAGTGCAAAGAGAACAAAACTGGGGGGTCACAGGATAGAACTGGGAGGGACACTTATTTCACCCCATTTGCTCGAGTTACCAGCCATATCACAGAAAGGGGCTCTGCATAGTCTTATCCAGGTGGCCTGCAGTATCCATCAATTGTGTGGCCTGCAGTATCCGTGAATCAACTGCAAGTCTCATGTCAGCTCCTAAAAGGCAATGGAAACGGGTGAGGAGAGGCAGCTTCTGCCCAAGTCATTCCTTCTTCCTGACTTCATGACCTGCCCAGGGCTATGCCCTTCTGCCCGCTTTCCTAGGATGACTCCTAGCCAGGGCTGGCTCTCTGGTCCCAGGTACACTGTCAGCTTGCTGTTTCTGAGCACCTTCCTAGTCTTATGAGATTAAAGGCTCTTCTGCAGCCAGAGAATCCTACACACACCTCCTTTAAACTCCTGTCACTCTGAAAAGCAAACAACAAAAAAAGAAAAAAATCTGTCCATAACATCTTTTTGGAAATTCTTTTCCCCTTCTTTTCAATCAGAACTGTGTGAAACTTTCTCACTTATATGACATTGCTTATTGGTGCAGTACTTCAGATATCAATGCCTTAGAAACTAACTATAATTCTCAAGAATTTCTGATTCTCTGAGTTTGACTATTTTAGAAACTTCATGTAAGTGGAATCATGCAATCTTTATCCTTCTGTGACCAGCTTATTTCACTAACAGTAATGTCCTCAAGCCTCATCAATGTTGTAGCATATGACAGGATTTTATTATTTCTTATGGCTGAATAGTATTCCATTGTAATATGGAATATTACATCTATGTGATATGGAATAACATTAATATTCCATACATGGACTATATAATATAACATATACAATGTAACATATACATTATTTCACATATGTTATCTATTCCATAATATATAACACATTTTTCTTATCCATTCATCCACTGGTGGAGATTTAGACCATTTCTACCTCTTGCCTATTGTGAATAATACTGCAGTGAACATGAGAGTTCAAATATCTCTTCAAGATCCTGATTTCAATTCTTTTGGATAAATACCCAGAAGTGGAACTGCTAAATCATATGATAGTTCTATTTTTTATTTTTTAAGGAACCTCTATGCTATTTATCATAGTGGTTGCACTATTTTACATTACCACTAGCAATTCATAAGGGTTCTAATTTGTCCACATCCTCAACAACACTTGTTAATTTCTGTTTTTTTTTTTTTAATAATGGCCATACATTACTGGATGGTACTGCATTATGGTTTTGATTTACCTTTCCCTGATGAATAAATGATTTTAAGCATCTTTTCATACATCTTTTAGCCATTTATGTGTCTTTGGAGAAATGTCTATTTAAATCTTTCACCCTCTTAAATTGGGTTATTTGTTTACTTGCTATTGAATTTACACACACACACACACACACACACACACACACACACACACACACTCCTTTACTTACAGTGGAGTTATGTCCCAATAAACCCATCATAAGTTGGAAATATCATAGATAAAAAATGCATTCAATGCACTTAACCTACAGAACATCATACCATAGCCTAGCCTACCTTAAACACACTCAAGAACACTTATGTTAGCTTACAGTTAGGCAAAATAATCTGATACAAAGCCCATTTTATAATGAAGTGTTGAAAATTTCATATAATTTATTGAATATTGTACTGAGAGTGAAAAACAGAATGGATGGGTAGGTACTTGAAGTATAGTTTCTACTGAATGCATATCACTTTGGCACCATAAAAGTCAAAAAATCATCAGTCAAACCATCCTAAGTCAGGAACCATCTGTGTGTGTGTGTGTGCATGTGTGTGTATGTGTATATACATATATATGTATATATTTAAATTGACAGATTGTATTTATTTACCATGTACAACATGATATTTTAAGTATATATACATCGTGAAATGACTAACATCTAGCTAATTAACATATACATTATCTCACATAATTATCTTTTTTTTTAGTGAGAGCACTTTACATTCATTCTCTTAGCATTTTTCAAGAATACAGTATCTTTTTAACATTGTTACCATATTGTATCCTAGATCTCTTAAATTTATCTCTTTTTTCTAACTGAAATTTTGTGTACTTTGACCCAAATCTCCACAGATCTTCTGCTCCCAACAACTCCAGCCCTGGTAACCACCATTCTATTCTCTACTTCTGTGAGATCAAGAATTTTTAGATTGCACATATGAGGAAGAACATGCAGTATTTGTTTTTCTGTACTTGGCTTATTTCATTTAACATAATGTCCTCCAGGTTTATCCATGTAGTCATAAATGACAGAATTTTCATATTTGATGGTGGAATAGTCTTCCATTGTGTGTATATGTCACATTGTATTTATCTATTCATCCATTGATGGGAACTTAAATTGATTATAAATTATTTCCTTCCTTCTACTAACTTTGGGCTTAGTTCATTCTTGTTTTTCTGGTTCCTTCAGTTGTAATATTAGATTTTTAAATTTGAGATCTTTCTTCTTTTCTGATGTAGGCATTTATTGCTATAAAATTCCTCCTTAGAATTGTTTTTGCTGTATCCTTAGGTTTTGGTATGTTGTTTCCATTTTGGTTATCTCAAGAATGTTTAATTCCCTTTTAATTTCTTCATTGACTCCATTGATTGTTTGGGAGTATGTTGTTTAATTTCCGTATATTTGTGAATTTTCTAAAGTTCTTTCTGTTATTGATTTCTAGTTTTATAGCATTGTGATCAGAAAAGATACATTATACAATTTCAATCTTCTTAAATTTGTTAAGAATTGTTTTGTGACCTAACATACGATATATTCTGGAGAAAGTTCCATGTAAAGTTAAGAAGAATGTGTATTCTATAGCTGTTGGATGAAATGTTCTATATATGTCTGATAAGTCTATTTGATTTAAAATTTAGTTTAAGTCTAATGTTTCCGCTGATTTTCTGTTTAGATGATCTGTCCATTGCTAAAAGTCTCCTACTATTATTGTATTGAATTCTGTCTCTCCATTCAGATATATTAGTATTTGTTTTATATATTTAAGTGCATTTCAATTTTGGGTGCATGTATATATATATATATATGTCTATATATTTACACACACACAATTATTATGTCCTTTTGTTGAACTAGTTTTTCATTATATAATGGCCTTTGTCTCTTTTTACAGTTTTTGATTTAAAAACTATTTTATCTGATATAAGTATAGCTACTTCTGCTTTCTTTTGAGTTCCAGTTGTATGGAATATCTTTTTCCTTCTTTTCAATTTCAGTATATGTGTCCTTACAGATGAAGTGAATCTCTTGTAGGCACCATATAATTGGGTCTTGTTTTTTATCCATTCAACCACTCTTTCTTTTGATTAGATACTTAATTTATTTACCTTCAAAGTAATTATTGATAGGTAAGGATTTAATACTACCATTTTGTTAAACTGTTTTCTAGTTTTTTGCATATCTTTTGTTTCTTTCTTATTCTCACACTGTCTTTCTTTGTGGCTAAGTGATTTTCTCTAGTGGTGTGCTTTTATTCCTTGATTTTAATTCTTTTGTGCATCTGATATATGTTTTGCTTAACATGAGGCTTACAAGAAAGTATCTTAAAGTTATAACAGGTTATTTTAAGATGATACTTTAATTTTGATTACACACACAGAAAAACTCTCTATACTTTTACTCCACTGCCCCCATTGCCTATGAATTTTTTGCTGTCATAATTTACATCTTTTTATATATTGGATATCCCTTACAAATTATTTTATCTATTATTAATAGTTTTGTCTTTTAACCTTCAGAGTAAAGATATAAGTGATTTATATACCACCACTACAATATGAGTTTTTCTTAATTTGACTGCATATTTTACCAGTGAGTTTTATACTTTCATATGTTTTTGTGTTACTTAATTGTGTCCTTTTCTTTAGCTTAAAGAACTCCCTTTAGCATTTCTTGTAAGACAGATCTGGTGGTGATGAACTCCTTTAGCTTTTGTTTGTCTGGGAAAGAGTTTATCTCTACTTCATTTTGAAGGACAGAGTTGCTAGGTAGAGCATTCTTGGTTAGGAGGTTCCCCTCACCCCCGCTACCATGCAGCACTTTGAATATATGGTCCTACTTTCTTCTGGCCTGTAAGTGTTCTGCTGAGTAGTGGGCTGCTAGCTACATTGGAGCTCCCTTACATGTTATTTGTTTCTTTTCTCTTTCTTCTTTTAGGGTCCTCTCTTTGTCTTTGTTTTTGGCAGTTTGATTATAATATGTCTTGTGATTGTTATCTGATGGAAACCTTTAATATTTGCATACCTGGATATTTACATAGTTCTTTAGGTTTGAAAAGCCTTCTGCTACTATCTTTTAAAATAAATTTTCTATCCTTTGTCTTTTCTTCTACTTTTTAAAACTCCTATAACTTGACTATTTGCTCTTTTCACACTGTCCCCTAAGTCTTAGTAAGCTTTCCTCATTAGTTTTTATTATTTTTTCTCATCTGACTATACATTTTCAAATATCCTGTTTTGAAGTTCACGGATTCTTTCTTCTGCTTGATTATTTGCTTTTGATACTCTTTATTGCATTTTCATTTGTTCACTGTATTTTTTTTCAGCTCCAGGATTTCTGTTAGTTTTTTTTTTGTTTTTTTTTTTAATTATTACTATTTCAATCACTCTGTTAAATTTCTGATTCTGGTAATTTAATGTTTTTCTCATTTCACTGAGTTGTTTCTCTGTATATTCTTGAAGTTCCCTGAGCTTCCTTAAAACAGTTATTTTGGTTTCTTTGTCAGGCAGTTCGCACATCTGCATTTCTTTAGGGTCATTCACTGGTACCTCATTTTGTCCCTTTGTTGATGTCATGTTTCTCTGAATGTTCTCAATCATTGCAGTTGTGCATTAATGTGTGTGTGGTTGAAGTAGGTACTTATTCCAGTCTTTAGAGATTGGTTTTATTTGGGAATTCCCTGTGGCAAGTGTGGTGCAGGGTGCACCAGAAGTCCAGGGCAGGTATGGCTGGCATAATGTTGAGGCATACCAGAAGTCTGAGACCTATGAGGGCTGCCTAATGCTGAGGACTGTGTGGAGACCAGAGTCATGCAGGTCAGAAATTTAGTCTGCAAAACTAACGCCTAGAACTTTGCGGTCCTTCTTAGTGAAGGGCTGGATCTAGAAGTTCACTCCATCGGGACTGGCCTAGAGTATAAGGCCATAGGGGTCTGCCCAGTGTTGGGTTTTTACTGCAATGGGCCTAATGTTGAGGTCCAAGGCAATGTTTTGTGCTTACTTCTTTCACTTTTCTCCAAGTGGACAGTATGCTTTCCATGCTGTGCTGCTGGGGAGGGGTGATATGTGTAATGTAAAACTGACCTTTCTACCCACTTCAATGCAACTTTTATGTTAGGTCTTTTGAAGATATTTTGGTGCATGGATAATTCTTCAAATTAATGTTTCTGTGAGGGAATGCTTGCTGGAGAGTCCTTCTCCACCGTCTTGCTCTGCCTCTAGCTATATTTTGAATATGAATCTATTATCAAATATATGGTTTCCAAATATTTTTCCCATTCCATAAATTGTCTCTTTACTCTGTTGTTTCCTTTGAGATGCAAAAGCTGTTTATAATCCGTTTTTTATATTTTTGATTTGGTTGTCTGTGCTTTTGGTGTCATATCCAAGAACTCATTGCCAAGGCCAATGTTAAGGAGCCTTTCCCTCTACCTTTTCTTCTAGGAGTTTTATAGTTTCAGCTGTTACATTTAAGACTTTCATTCAAGTTGATTTTTGTGTATGGTGTAAGATAAGGGTCAAATTTTATTCTTTTTCATGTAGTTATATAGTTTTCCAAACATAATTTATTGAAGAGACTGTTCTTACCTCATTATGTAGTCTTGGCACCCCATCAAAGATCATTTGGCTGAATATGTGTGGGTTTCTTTCTGACCTCTCTATTCTGTTCCATTGGTTTAAATGTCTGCCTCTATGCCAGTACCATATTGTTTTGATTACTGTAGCTTTTGTAATATGTTCTGAAATCAGGAAGTACAAGGTTTATATTTCTAGGAATTTATTTAACATTTATAGGTTGTCCATTTGTTGGCATATGATTGTTCATAGAAGTTTGTTATAATCTTTTTTATTTCTGTGGCATAAATTATTAATGTCTCTTCCTTCTTTTCTAATTTTATTTACTTAAGTCTTCTCTCTTTTTTATAGTTAATCTAGTTAATGGTTTGTCAGTTTTGGAGACTTTTTCAAAAAGCCAACTCTTAGTTTTACAGATTTTTAAAAATTGATTTTCTATTCTCTATTTCTTTTACTTTGCTCAATCTTATTATTTCCTTTCTTCACTTACCTTTAGGCTTAGTTTTTTTCTTTATCTTGTTACTTGAAGTGCAAGATTAGATTGCTTATTTGAGATCATTTTTCTTTTCTAATGCAGGTGCTTATAACTATAAAATTTTCTTTTAATGCTGCTTTTGCTACATCCCATAAATTTTGGTATGTTGTATTTTAATTTTCATTTGCCTCTAGATATTTTCCAGTTTCCCATTTGATTTCTTCTTTGACCAATTGGTTATTAAAGTGTATGTTGTTTAATTTCTACATATTTGTGATTTTTTTCATATTTTCTTCAGCCATTAAATTTTAGTTCCATTCCATTCTGTTTAGAAAATGTACTCGTGAGAGAGATCCAAGATGGCCGATTAGCAACAGCTCAGGAATGTAGCTCCCAGTGAAAGCGCAGAGAACGAGTGGACGCCGCACTTTCTGACGAATTTTTGTTGCCCACAGACCGGGAGAGTCCCGGCAGAGAAGCCACACGGGTCGCCAGCGCGACTCTTTTGGCCGGCGTGGCTCTTTTGCCGGCGCCCAGCGCGACGCTTCCCAGTGCGGAGTATACGGGACGGACGGGCTCGGCTGGTCCCATCCCCACAAGGAAAACAGCAATTGGAAGTGCTGAGGACTGAGAGTTTCACAGCAAACACAGCGAACCCGGGAAGGTCTGGCTCTGAGGGGAACGGGCGTCCGCCAAAGGAAAACTAAGAAACCGAAAAACTTCATCACCAGGCGAAGAGAGATCCAAAATGGCCGCATAGCAGCAGCTTGGGATTGTGGCTCGCGGTGAGGGCGCAGAGAGCGAGTGGACACCGTAGTTGCAGACGAATATTTGATGCCCACGGACTGGGAGATTCCCGGCGAGGGAATCTTTTGGCGACTCTTTTGGCCGGCGTGGCGCTTCTCGGTGCGGAGTGTGCGGGACTGGGTGGTGCCCTTTTAGTCGGGCTCGGCTGGTCCCATCCCCACAAGGAGAACAACAATTGGAAGCGCTGAGGACTGAGAAGCACAGCTGAACCCGGGAA
>PVKP010005459.1:0-89290 GCA_004027715.1 Plecturocebus donacophilus | reverse complement strand
GTTTTGATCTTGTTGCCCATGCTGGAGTGCAATGGCATGATCTCGGTTTACTGCAACCTCTACCTCCTGGGTTCAAGCGATTCTCCTGCCTCAGCCTCCCGAGTAGCTGGAATTGCAGGCACATGCTATCACACCTGGCTAATTTTTGTATTTTTAGTAGAGATGGGATTTCATCATATTGGCCAGGCTGGTCTTGAACTCCTGACCTCAAGTGATCCACCCACCTTGGCCTCCCAAAATATGGGGTTGCAGGCGTGAGCCACCACACCTGGCAAGCTTTACTTCTTTGTGCCTCAGTTTCCCCTCCTGTCCAATGTGAGTCCTATAGCAATTGCCTCAGAGGCCCATTGTGAGGATTAAATGCATTAGTCCCTGTGGAATGGTGCCTGAAACACAGTCGGGGTAATGTGTCTTAGCTGCTAGTATGAGGGTAGATTTTGGAGGCAGACAGACCTTGACTTGGAAGCCTAGCTCAACTGCTTATTTGCTGTGTGGCCTTGGACAAGTCACTTGCTCTCTCTGATTTCTAGCTTCTGTGAAGTGAGGAATGCAAGCATGAGGTTGAAATGGGGTGTTGTGGAGAGAGCCCCAGCATAGAAGGTAATACATGAGTTCTAACATCACTTATTACACACACACACCACGTACACACTCTAGGGTGTCCTAGAGTACTTCATGCCCCACCCTCACAGTGAACAGAAATACTTCCTCCTGTTTGGTGGATGGTGGGATTGGAAAGGTAGCTTACCCTGAAACACCCAACATCCATTCACAGACTTATTTGCTCCATTAGCCAAGAGCAGGTCCTATAGCTGGAGCGCATGGTGCCGGTAGGGGCCCTGGGCTAGGACGCAGGGATTCACGTCCTCATCTTGGATCTGCCATAGCAATGCTGTGTGACCTTAGAGCTATCACTGCCCCTTTCTGAGCCTCCTTTTTCTCATCAGCAAAACAAGGGGGCTGGATTCAGTGTTCACGGAGTGCCCCGCAGCCCTGCTGCAAGTGACACTACTACATTCACAACCATGCAGGAGGCAGGAGACAGGGCTGGCTCTGCCGCCCTCCTCGGCAGTGGGAGGGAGCTGCCGGTTCTGTCTGAAAGAGGGGGAAAGACTGTCGCAGAGAGTGAGCAGCCCAGGGGCGGCATCTGTTTGGGTCTGAGTGTGTGAGTGCGTCCCTATGAGTGAGCAAATGTATGTGCGTGTCTGTGTGTGCGTGAGTGCGGGTGTGCATGGATTAGTGTATGAGTAAGTGTGAGTATTCAAGGCCTGTGAGTGTGGATGTGAGAGTGTGCATGTGTGCACATGTGAGTGTGTGCCTTGTGTGTGTGCGTGTGTCAGTGTGAGTGTGCATAAGTGGGAGCACGTATGCATGTATATACTTGAGCTCATGGGTGGCCTGTGACCTGGAGAAACCCAGAGTAGTGGAGACTGGAGTTTGGCTGCAGCAGACAGCCCCCTTCTCTTGTCTTTACCTGGCCCTCCATCCTCCAGCCAAGCTGGGACCTCTGACTCAGGGGAAACAGAGCCCAAACCAGGCCTTTGCCCTTGGTAGGGCCAGACAGTGGCTTTCCATATTGGCAGGGCACCTGCCTCCAGGGGCCGCTCCCATGCCCTGCACTGGGTGTCCTGTGAAGGTGTCAGATAGGGCTGCTATTTGGGGAGGGGACTATCTTTAGAGCCATGATAATCCTGCTTGGAGCTGCTTTGGGGTCACCCTGGCAGGCGGCCAAGGAAACGTTCACCTTTATCTGAGATACAGGCCAGAGCCATGTGTCACCCTGTGGGGGAGGGGGACCCCGAGAGGAAGCCAAACCTAAGGGAAAGGCATGCAGCTACCAAGGCCATCTGCCATGTGTGCCCCCTGGAGGCTGGACCAGACCTGGGTGGTCACCACTTAGTGTGATCAGACATCAACCATCTCTGGGTGAACGAGCTTCCCTGCGGGTGCCTGAAAATCACCCACTGGTGCCTCACTGTCGTGGGTCGGGCACTGCCCCTCCTCACCCAGGCCCTCGTTTATGTGACTGCCTGGGTTGGTACCTTGGATTAGTCATTTAGTTGCGGTGTGACTTTGTAAAAGACACTCAGCATCTCTGAGCTCAGTTTATTTCACATTATTATTATTTTTTAATTAATAGGCTTTATTTTTAGAGCAGCTTTAGGTTTACAGAGTCAAATGACTTTTGAACATAACACCTCACAGCTTACAAATCCATCACTTTTCACCACTTTTTACTGAGTGCCTACTATGTTCCAGATCTTGTTGGAAACGCAGCAGTGAACAAAACAAAGATCCCTGACCTCAGAGAACTGACATGTTAGTGGGGGCAGGCAGATGATAAGTAATTTGGTTTGTCAAAAGATGGTGAGTGCTCCCCAAAAAAGAGAAAATAGAGCAGGGACGGGAAATCGGGGCACCAGGGTGTCAGGGAGATAGGTGGCAATTTTAAATAAGGTGGACTATTAGGATGGGCCTCTCGAGATGGTGGCATTTGAGCAAAGGCTTGAAAGAAGTAAGGGAGTGGTCCACACAGGGTCCTGGAAAAGAGAGCTTCAGGCAGAGAGGACATCCAGTGCTAAGGCTCTAAGCATGTCGGATATACTCAAAAGACAGCAAAGAAGCCAGTGTGTCTGGAGCAGGGCGGTCAGGAGTAGACAAGGAGAGTAGGAGCAGAAAGGATTGTGCGCAGTATTTTTTTTTTTTTTTTTTTGAGACAGGATCTCGCTCTGTTGCCCAGCCTGGGGTTCAGCGGGGCAATCTTGGCTTGCTGCAACCTCCACCTCCCAGGTTCAAGCGATTTTCTTACCTCAGTTTCCCAAGCAGCTGGGACTCCAGGCATGCACCACCATGTCTGGTTAATTTTTGTTTTTCGTTTTTAGTTTTTGGGTTTTTTTGAGCTGGAGTTTCTCTCTTGTTGCCCAGGCTGGAGTGCAGCGGCACGATCTCGGCTCACTGCAACCTCCACCTCCCAGGTTCAAGCGATTCTCTTGCCTCAGCCTCCCGAGTAGCTGGGAGTACAGGTGCACGCCACCATGCCCAACTAATTTTTGCATTTTTAGTAAAAGACGGGGTTTCACCATGTTGGTCAGGCTGGTCTCGAACTCCAGACCTTGGGTGATCTGCCTGCCTCAGCCTCCCGAAGTGCTGGGATTACAGGCATGAGCCACCATGCCTGGCCTGTATTTTTAATAGAGATGGGGTTTCACCTGTTGGCCAGGTGAACTCCTGACTTCAGGTGATCCACCCACCTTGGCCTCCCAAAGTGCTGGGATTATGGATGTGAGCCACCGTGCCTGGCCAGCTTCTCCACAGGATCTTTTAATCCACACTCCCAGGCCAAAGGGTCCATGAATTAATTCAAGGACTCCTTGAACTAGGATGGGAAAATTACATGTTTATTTTCAGTAATCTCAAACTGACAGTTAGCATTTTCTTCAATTATGAATGTAGGCGATAAAGTAGGGTAGCGTTTAGCAGTGCCTGCAATATTGTCACCACTCGGAATCAGATATTTTCATCACTTCACAGTTGTTACAGTTGCCTCAAAATATCATGCACACTCATCACGATTCTAACATGACAGTTGTTATGGGACCAGTCACCAGGCCATGTTATATAAGGGGTTAATACAGAAACATAAATATTATTACATAATGCCGTACTTCAATACGATTGGTTTTTGTTCTAACCTAAAAATCCTATGCATTTTATTTTATTCAATTAAAAGCATTATTCTGAGAAGAACCCATAGGCTTCCCTGCAACTTGGGTCTTGACTCAAGCAAGGTTAGGACCCTGCCGGAGGGCGTGAGGCCATTGCGAGGACTCCGGAGTTTTCCTGGAGGGACCTGGGAGCCACTGCAGACTTCTGAGCAGAGAAGTGGGGAGATTGATCTTGTTACTGCCCTCATCAGCTCTCATCTGTGGGCCTCCTCTTAGGTCGAGGGAGGCAGTACACAGTCAAGTGCAGCATGGACAAGTTGGGGGGCCAGGCCTAAGAGTTTGAAAGACAAGGGCAGGGTGGAGAGAGCTCATCCTTCACCCCCCTTGCATGTCTCCTGCCATGTCTGGGTGTCAGAACTGGCCTCTGGCAGGCCCCAGACTTGGGTCTTTTGTCCCTGGAAACTGAAGCCTGGGCCGGGGGTCTCCAGAGGTACATCCAAGACAGGGCAGACCCTGAGAGGAGGCAATAAGGGAAGCGTGAACCAGGCTTGCTGCAGGGAGCCAGGGGTGACCCTCAGAGACTCATTCTGGTGGAAATAACAGCAGTAACAACAGCCAATTATTAGCATCACCCCTGTGCCAGGCCCTCTTGTAGAGCTTTACATGCATTAGATCTTAATCCCTATGAATTCCAATGAGATAGGTCCTAGTACCTTCCAGTACCCTCACTTTTAAGAAAAGGAAACAGGCACAGAGATTGTAAGTAACTTGCCCAGTCACACAGTTAGGATGTAGCAATCTTGGTTTTTGAAAAGTGGCGGGTGGAGGACAGATGGATTCCCCAAAGGCAGGAGGCACTGAGGGGTAAGGCAGTTCTTCCTACCTGGAGAAGGAGGAGGGAGGCAAGTTGTATCAAACATCTAGTTAATTTCCCCATTGGGAAAACTGAGGACCCTGAGGGTCAGGTCACACAGCCAGTTAGTGGGACTGCCAGCACTAGAACCTTGGTCTCTTGACTCCCTGCATTTTTGCCCCTCCTGGCCTCACTCCTCCCCATAAAGGAGAAGGAGGCTGGGGGCAGCGACAGCCTCAGAAGCATCCTACAATTAACTGTATGCATTTACACCCTCCTCCAAACCCTGTGGCCCCAAACCATGACCTATGACAGTGCTTGAAATCTCACTATTAGCAGGCAATTGTTTAAGGCATTGTGCTAAGTGTGGGAACCTGCATGATATCACTCAATCTTCCCAGCTCCCTCCCACAAATATATGAGAAAGTTGCCTTAGAGAGGTAAAGAAGACACTTGCACAAGGTCACATAGCTGGGAATGGCAAAGTTGGGGTTTGATCGCATGTCTGGTTGATTCCAAAATCCATGCCTTTATAATAGCACCCAGCACTTTACTGAGCACTTTCTATGTGCCAGGTGCTATTCTAGGTGATTGACATGGATACATTTGCTGAATCCTTACAATGACCTTGTTGTGGAGGCACCAATATTCTCAATTTACAGGTGTGGATAACTGAGGCATGAGAGGTTAAGCAGCTTGCACGGGATTACCCAGCTGGCCAGTGGTAGAGCTGAGATGGAAGCCTGGGCAGTCTGGCTAGAGTCTGGGCCCTGGACCCACACACTGTCCTGCTGCCCTCTGGGTCTGGAATGATCTCCAGATGCCCAATGAAACCACCATCACTCCTAGAGGTAGGCTATTTTTCTCCATTAATATTTCACATGCCATTAAAGGCAGGCTATTTAGAGGCTTGACAATGGGGACTGCCCTCTTCATACAATTAAGGCCCTTCAGGATTGGTGAGAGGGAAGGCACTCACCTGCTAAGCTCCTACTACATGCCAGGCAGTTAACATATGTCTTATGTCTTCTAAAGAGTCCAGGAATTCTGCAGGCTAGGATGTAAAATCCCCGTTTCCAGATGAGGACATTGAGGCACAGAGAGGTAAAGTGACTTGTCCAAGGCCACTCAGCCAGTAAGTAGCCAAGATGAGAATTGAACCCAGGACTATATGACTGCAGAGCCCATGCCCTTTCTGCCAAGCTACACTGTTTCTAGAATCCACCATGGGCCCCTGGGTAGGGGAAAGACCCTGGCATGGGAGACAGAAGGATGCCCAGGTTACCTTGGCCAGAGACTTGGTCAAAAGTGGGGCTGCAACAGATGGTCTCATCTCTGGCAATGGGGCCACCTCAGCCCTGATCTCAGGCCACATAGGAAATATTTTATGTCGTAAAGAACAGGAGGGTCCCTCATGATATGGTTATGGGAGGTGCCACCTCCCTGCCCTCCGTCTGGTCCCAGCCACTGGAGCCTACTTCCTGAGGTTCTAGGTGGGAGGAAGTTCTAGAATCTGAAGGGCAGTCTGCTTCATCTTCAAAGCCCCCATCCCCAGGCTTCTTGCATGAGGCCTGGGATGCAGTAGGTACTCTGCAAGCATTTGCAGAATTTGTGGATGATTCCAGTATGACCTGGATTAACACTGGCCCCTCCTTTCCCTAGTGTTTTAATACCATCATAACAGCCGTGGGTGGTGGCTCACGCCTGTAATCCCAGCACTTTGGGAGGCTGAGGTGGGTGGATCACTTGAGATCAGTAGTTTGAAACCAGCCTGGCCAACATAATAAAACCCTGTCTCTACCAAAAATATTTTAAAAATAGCCAGTGTGGTGGTGTGCGCCTGTAGTCCCAGCTACTTGAGAGGCTGAGGCAGGAGAACTGCTTGAACCCGGGAGGCAGAGGTTGCAGTGAGCTGGGATTGTGCCACTGTACTCCAGCCTGGGCGACAGAGCAAGACTCTGTCTCAAAAAAAAAAAAAAAAAAACAACCATAACACGCATTATTAACAGAGCCTTGACCCCTCACCAGGCACTGCCATCAGTACTTTTTGTGCATCATATCACATTTCACTCTCACAATAGCCCTCCAATGAAGTTACTGCATTCACCCCACCTTACAGATTATAAAGCTGAGGCTTTGGAGAGGTAAAGTAACCTATCCACAGCTCTACAGTGAGTCAGTGGGCAATATGATTGGTTGACTAGCTTCGAAAGCATCACCTGGTCACTTGTTGGAAAAGCAGCATCTTGGACCCCATTCCAGACCCAATGGATCAGAATCCTCGGGGTAGAATCCAGCAGTCTGGGTTTTAAGCAGCATCATCCAGGGATTCTAATGCACGCTCAAGTTTGAGTAGTGCCAGTCTATAACACTAAGTTCCTAAGTTATACCCCTTCTTCAACAGCCCTATCAGCCACCCTGAGAAGGGTTTGGGATTGGAAGTAGCTGTTGTTATCATTATCCCGATTTCCAGATAATGAAATGAGCCTAGACCAAGACTCAAACCCAAGTCTTTGGGTTCCAAGGCCCTTTCTTTTCATGGAATCTGTTTTTCCATCTGGAAAATGAGCGAATGGGAACAAAACGATCTTCCAGGAAGAAGAGGAGTCAGAGGGTCAGGCAGCGGTGCCGCTTAGGCCCCGCAGGAGCCGCCTCTGGGCCCTGGCCATGGTGCTGAATCCATGGCCCAGACACGGGCCAGCCGCCCCAGGTGGGAGATTGCGCCCCTAGAGGCGCCCCTGTTTGAGGGGTGCGGTTCACAGCCTCACCCCCAGGAAGCGGGAACCCTGAGACTCCAGCATAAGACTGGATTTCCAAAGACCCCTCAGCTCCTCTAGTCCTAGAAGCATTTTAGGGGCTACTCTGTGCCTTTAAGAGCAAAACAGAGACCTGTTTTGCTCTTAAAGGCAGAGTGGCCCCAGTCCCTAAAATGGCTCAGGGGCTGAGCCGAACTGGTGTGAGTGAGGGGATGGTTTAACTCCTTCCTTCTCAGCTCAAGACACGGAATTGGGGGCGGGCGACGACTGGGGACAGAGCTTCCAAGCCCCAGCCAGAGGAAGGCCCACAGCCGGGACAGAGGGGTAGAGGAGCTGTGACCTGTGTGTGTTTTTGGGGGCTGGGGAGCTGCAGTATCTGGGATGGCAGGCAGCGTGCAGGGAGCGACTGAGGGGGGCTGCCAGGGCTGGATCCCAGGAAGCGCTTCTCCCCGCAGCAGCAGCACTCCCACCCCACCAGGCCACCTTCCCAGCAGTGCCCATTCCCTTCGCCTTGCCTTTGTCTCTTTTCTCGGCTCCCCTCACCCCGCACCCCAACCGACCGGCTATTTCTGAGGCAGAAAGGATGCTCCTAAAATTGAGAACTGTGCTCCTGGGGCCCAGGCAGGGCTGGTCGCCTTCCAGGTGAGCAGCCTTGGAAGGAACCCCTGGTGCCCCGACCTCCGGGATCACCAAACCCCAGGTTCCCCACTCCAGTCTCTCGCCGCGCTCAGATCCCTCAAGCCCTGGTGCTGTCCTCCCCAAGCCTCCCGGCTACCGGCGCAGCGGCTCCCAGCCCGGCTCTACCTTTTGCGAGCTGAAGGACTGGGTCCAGTGGTACAGAACCAGGCTCTCCCTGGGCCAATGGGCGGGGCTGGCTGCCTCGGGCGCGTCGGGGGCCTCGGCCGGCTTGGCCGCATCGCTCTCCAGCGCGGAGATGGGCCACCAGCTGCAGTTGGTGGGGGTCAGGTTGTTGGGGGTCGCCATGACAGCCCGGAATCAGAGGCAGGAAAGAAGGAGGCTCCGGCGCGGCGGCTCTCTCGCCCAGCATCACATGGCCTCGCCGAGCCTGCCCCTCTCCTCCCTCCCTCCCTGCTCCGTGAATGTCATTACTCACCGGGCAGATGGGGGAGGGGCGAGGGGATCCCGGGAGCTCCTTCCTCGTCCTCCCCCGGGCCCGCCAGAAAAGCCGCCAGCCCTCAGTGTCGGGCTCCCCGCAAGAGTGGAAGGAGCCCGAGGAAGTGGGCCGTGCCCCCCAAACAGCTCATCACATCGCCCAGGCACCTGCCAAAGATTCCACCACCATCAACGCTTTCCTGCCTCTTAGGCCACTAAGCAGCACATACCTCTTAACTGGGATTCTAGATATTTATTCATTTAGAAATTAGTGTCTGGAAATTGCTTGTCTCGCTTCGAAACTGTTATCTTCTAACTTTTCCCTTGAAGGGCCTCGAAGGGCAGAGGGAACAGACTATGATTTATTTAACAGACACTTCCATAGCACTTACTCTATGCCCAGCCACTGTTCTAAGGGTTTTACAGCTATCAGCTCATTTAGCTCTCACAATAGTCCTATTAGCTTCATTTTACAGAGAAGGAAACTGAGGCACAGAGCGGCTAAGTGACCTTGCCCAAGGTCATCGAGCTCCTTGGTGGTGGTGCTGATGTGAACACAGGCAGTCTGGCTCCAGAGTCTGTGCTCTTAGCCATAAGGTCATGATAATATGACAACACTATGAACAACAGCACAGCAACCATTTATCAACCCGGGCCCCTTACATGCATCATCCCATTTCATCTGCACAATAATCATTTTTCACAGATGAGGAAGGCGAGGCTCAGAAATGTCAAGTCATTGGTTCAAGGTCACATCTTCTACTAAGGCACAACCAGATGAGCCCAAAGAAAGCCTTTGCTGTCACAAAGTCGGTCGTAAACATTCGTGGAAACTTCAGGAAAGTTTCTTAATACACCTATGCTTCTATTACTATAAATATGGTGTTTTAATTTATTTACCATTGAGGAAATACAGAAGCAGACTACAGATGCAAATAGATGTGCTAGGAAGATAAGCTCAATCCTCCCTCTCACCCCTCACTGCCCACCCCTGTCTGTCATGCCACTAAGGACTCCTGGGTACATCATCCCCCAGGCTGTAAGCCTGGCTCAGAAGGAACTGGTGTTCTTCCTTCTACCAGGTAACAAATGCTCTGTGGCCCATGCGTTTCCCTTTTTGCTTTGGCTGCTGCAAAACCTGTAGCTACATTTTCTATCAAGTCACAATGGCTACATTAGCCTCCCTAGTTCAGCATATATTCTTTATCACTCTTTTGTGAATTTTTTTTTTGTCTTTTTGTTTTTTTTCCTTTTTGTGGACAACGGGGTCTCGCTATATTGCCCAGGCAGGTCTCGAACTCCTGGGCTCAAGCTATCCTCCCGTCTCTGCCTCCCTAAGAGCTGGGATTACAGGCGTGAGCCACAGTGCCCAGACTCTTTTGTGAATTGTTGTTCACTGTTTGATTTTGCAAAAAAGGGCACGGTATGTCCTGAAGAAAAATTCAATCCCATATGCTCCCCAAATCACAATCTTATAGGTTTAACACATCCCATAGGCGATTCTCTTGAGAGGCAAGGTTGGTGATACTGTTTGCATCTGTGTCTCCACCAAATCTCATGTTGAAATGTAGTCCCCAGTGTTGGAGGCGGGGCCTGGTAGGACGTGATTGGATCATAGGGGTGACCCCTCATGACTTGGTGCTGTCCTTGCAATACGCAGTGAGGTCTTGTGAGATCTGGTTGTTTAAAAGTGTGTGGTTGGGAACTGATTATGAAAGCAAACCGAAAAAAACAAAAAGAAAAAAAGTGTGTGGCGCATCTTGTCCTGCTCTGTCTTGCTTCCTCTGTCACCACGTGATTGCCAGCTTCCCCTTTGCCTTGGCCATGATTGGAAGCTTTCGGAGGCCTCATCAGAGGGCAAGCAGGTGCTGGAGGCATGTTTCCTGTACAGCCTGCAGAGCCATGAGCCAATTAAACCTCTTTTCTTCATAAATTGCCCAGTTTCGGGTATTTCTTTATAGCAATGTGAGAACGGCCTAACACAGTGGGGAAACACGGAGATGGAGGAAAGATCCCTGGATTGGAGTCAGTAAGATAGGGCTCCTGGCCATGCGACTTCTCACAGGTCACTTACACTCTCTGAGATTCATCTCTTCATCTGTGAAACAGAGATGATGATAATTACTGCCTGAGGCAGAGATGGATCACTGTCACCCAGAGAGCTGTGTTCTCAGTCCAAAGGACACAGTAGGTGTTGGAAAGTGGCTGCTACTCTCCAGGGACTGCCTTTCCCAGCTCCGCTTTGCATTGAGGTGGGGCAACCACATGACTGAGCTGTGGCCAATGAATGTGGCAGAAGTGAGGAATGCTACTGCCCACAAAACCCCCATGATCCTCCACTCTCTCTTCCCATCTGCCCACTGGATATCAATGCCTGGAGGAACTTGAAAGCCCCAAGGGAGGGTCGATAGAACTCTTGTTCTTCTCCACACCTGCTGCCAACTGGACTTTATATAGAGTGAAAAATAAACTTCTATTGTGTGGAGCCACTGAGGTTTGTATCTGTTACGGCAACGAGTGCTATGTTACCAAACATACTGCCTCTGGGAGTGTGGCAAAGATTAAATGTGCTAATGCGGAGGTTGCAAAGTGACATGTGGGCTTGAACCCACCCTGCAGATATGCTGTGTTATGCCTGCCCCAGTGTTCTTTTATTGACAAATTTTACAATGAGCAATTTCACACAAATATCTGGATTTCCAGGTTTGTGAAAACCCAGAATAGCTGGCACCCTGGTATGCATGCCAGCAGTTGGACCAGGAGGGGCTGTCCTGTCGGGTGGAAATTTGATGGAGGTGGAAAATCTGGCCCCTATCAGTGTCTTGAAACTGGTGGCATTCAGGGAGCCTGACTCACAGCAGTCATGCTCACATGTGTGTTATTCCCTCAACTAAGTGAACACACTGTGTGCCAGGTGCATTGCTAGGCACCAGAGATACAGCAATAAGACAGAGAGACACTGGCCTGCTTTTTGACTTGTTCACTTAGCAAGACATCTTGGAAAGAGTTTCCTATCAGCACAACAGGTCTGCCCTATACTTTGTAGGGCTCTGTACTATATGAATGGACCACAAAATATTTACTTAACAACTTTATTGATGGACATATATGTTGTTTCTAATCTTTTATTATAAAGATCAAGCTGCAGTGAATATCCTTATTTATATATATTTGCCCATATTTCTGTAAAATCTGTACGCTAAATTCTTAGAAGTGTAATTGCTGGATCAAAGGCCATGGCTTTGCCAAACATCACGTCAAAGAGGTTGTACCAAAGTGCCCTGCACCCTTGCCAACACGGCCTATTTTAAAACCTTTTATTTCTGAATCTATGGGTAGAAAATGGTATGTCTTCAGTTTGCTTTTATCTTCTTTTTATCACAAAATATTTTCAAACATATGAAAGTAGCTCAATGAACATCCATACATCTATGATCTAGATGTAAGCGTTGTTAAAAATTTGCCCTATTTAATTGGAGAGTGAAGTATTTTGAAATAAATTATAGGCATCATGATATTTCTCCAACTAAATACATCAGTATTAGATACTTATAAAGTATCATCATAATTTATATCTAACATAGGTCATTTTCTTATATAAAACACAATTTTCATATTAACAAATTAACAATATGAAGGCCGGGCATGGTGGCTCATGCCTGTAATCCCAGCACTTTGGGAGGCCGAGACTGGAGGATCACTTGAGTCCAGGAGTTTTAGAACAGCCTGGGCAACATGCAAAACCCCATCTCTACAAAAAATACAAAAATTAGCCAGGCGTGGTGACACGTGCCTGTAGTCCCGGCTACTCAGGAGGTTGAGGCGGGAGGATTGTTTGAGCCTGAGATGTGGAGGTTGCAGTAAGCTGAGATCATGCCACTGCACTACAGCCTGAGCAGCAGAGACCCTGTCTCAAAAAAAAAAAAAAATGGAAATTAACAATGTGGTTCAAAAAATATTCAAATTTCTCCAGTTTTGCCAGAAATGTCTTTACAGGTGGTTTTAACCAGGATCCAATCAAGGACCACCTCATGGATTTTGTTCCTGCATTCTTAAGTCTATTTTGATCTAATATGGTCCTTACTCTTTTTTTTTTTTGACACCCCCCTCCCATGACATTGACTTATGAAGAGACTGGGCCAATTGTCTTGGACAATGTTCGTCTCTGGGATCTGTCACATTGCTTCACTGTGGTGTCCGCAAACTTCCTGTAGCCTCTCCTGTATTTCCTAAAAACTAGTATTAGGTCCAATGGATGGATTAGATTTAGGTGGAATATTTTGGGGGTGAGAAAGTAATTATATTTCATGAGTGGTGCTATGTGCTCCATTTCACCTCTCATCATGTCTAACTACTAATAATGCCAAGCTCGATCCTGGGGTTCAGGCAGTGACCACACCTCTCTAGGTAAATGTTCATTTCTCTTCTTCTGACCAGCACCTTGTGGCTGTCCAGTGCCTTATTCACTGATGGTTCTTGACTGAATCAGTTACTACCATTAGAAAATGGTGATTTTCTAATTTTGTCCTTTTGTTTGCATTTGTCAGCTGACATTCTTTATGCGAATTTCATTAATTATGAGTGAAGTTCACCATTCCTTCAACTGTTTAAAAACCAGGCTGGGTGTGATGGCTCACACCTGTTATCCCAGCACTTCAGGAGTCTGAGGTGGGTGGATTATTTGGGATCAGGAGTTCGAGACCAGCCTGGGAAACATGCCAAAACCCCATCTCTACTAAAAATACAAAAAATTAGCCAGGGGTTGTGTCATGCACCTGTAGTCCCAGCTACTGGGGAGAGTGAGATGGGAGGATTGCAGTGAGTTAAGATTGTGCCACTGCACTCCAACTTGGGCAACTGGAGTGACACACGTCTCAAAACAAACAAACAAAAGCCAACTAAACTTCTTTCCTAGTGAACCATCCGTGTTTCCGTGGGGACCTGAACAATGATAGTACTGCGTGATAAGTGCTGTGACTGGGATGGGAAAGGGGTGTGGTACAGCCAGAAAGGGACATCTAGATGCCCTGTCTAGGCACTGGTCATGCCAGGGAAGGCTTTTCAGGGCAATGGCTCTCAGTATGGGTTCCTCCCAAGCAGACCCTGAGACAAGTATTCGTATTCAAGGGCACATAGTTAACTTTGGAGAAAAAGGACATCTTGGGAAGCAAGTACAGGAGACAGGAAAGACAGCCAAAGAAGGTGTACTGCCAAGCAAGTTACCACTGTGGGCGACCAGGGCTTAATCCCACAGGCAAATTTTTGAGAGTGTCATGAAGGCCCTTAGCATTATGCTGCCCAAAGAGGGAGACAGTTGGGGTATTTATACACCAAGTCCTGTCAGTCGTTGTTTGAGGGCTGCTTCTTGAGAGAAGTTTTAATTTCCTGGCACTTCAGGCCTGCCCTGCAATTGGCAGAGTGGGTCCCAGTGGCCACAGAAAGCCCTCAGGCAATAACCATGGGTGCTGTCAGCTAGGGGTCAGCTGCTCAGAGACTTGAAGCAGAGGCTTGTGGGTTGAGGGGGACATAGCCAGCGGGGGAGGAGATGGAAAGGATGCACACCCCAGGTAGAGACACAGACCCAGAGGTGCTTGACAGGCTGATGGCCACCCATCTGCTGGAGGCAGAGTGGAGACGTGAGGCTGAGTGGTCCTGCCAGGCCACTTAGGACACCTGCAGGAGTCATCACCTTGTGCCAAGGGCACTGGGAAGTCCCTGAAGAGTGGTTTTTTTTGTTGTTGTTTGTTTTTTTGAGATGGAGTCTCATTCTGTCACCCAGGCAATGATACCATCTTGGTTCACCATAACCTCCACCTACTGGGTTCAAACTATTCTTCTGCCTCAGCCTTCCAAATAGTTGGTATTACAGGTGCATGACACCATGCCTGGCTCATTTTGTATTTTTGGTATTTAGTATTGTATTTTTATAGAGATAGGGTTTCAAGATGTTGGCTAGGCTGGTCTTGAACTCTTGACCTCAGGTGATCCACCTGCCTCAGCCTCCCAAAGTGCTGGGATTACAGGTGGGAGCCACCACACCTGGCCCCCTAGAGAGTTTTAAGCAGGGAAATAATTGTCCAGTTTGGGTGTCAGAAATCCAAAAAGGCCGGAAGTCCATATTCCTCACAGGGTGGACTATTCCTCCCCTTCTTCCATGACGCCTAGAAATGGACTCAGCCACCAAGAGGTTGCTGTTGAATGTGAACCCAGGGCACAAGGAGATGGGGCATCCTGGGGAACATCTCACCTGGACCTGTACTGGCAGACTGTGTATTTAAAAAGTCTGATAGCATATATGATCCTATGTTATCATGACATAATAACAGCCAGGACCATGTTCCATGTGCCCAATACCCCTCTAAGAACCACACTGTCATTATCTCATTGAGGTGGATACTGCAATCACCATGATGCAGGGATGGATGGCTCAGGTGGCCCACTCTGGGATTCTCCAGCCAGTGTCCTCTCTGAACGTGGCTAGGACACATGGCTGACTTCGGGCTCTCTGGGGCTGCCTTCGCAAGTTTTTCACTGACTCTGTCTCCTGTCTTTCTCCAGGCAGGGTTTGGTACAAGATCTCAGGGATGTTTAGTGACTCACAGCCAGTCCTCCAGTGAGGTCTCATCTCACGCAGAGGAAAGGCAAAGTCCTAACGACTTAAAGGTGCTACTGGGTCGGGCCCCGTCACACCTCCCCATCTCCTTCCGCCCTCCCTCGCCCACTGCCTCAGTCCATCAGCCTCCTGACTCTTCCCTAGAGGCAGCGGGTGCCTCCTAAATCTTGCTGAGGGTCTCTTCATTTGCTGTTCCCACTGTCTGCCATGCTCTTTTTCTGTTTGTTTGTTTGTTTCCCCAAGCTCTCTCTCTCACCACCTTCATATCTCTGTTCATGTAAATGCTACCTTAGAATTAGCTAAACTTTTCCTGACTGCCCACGTGAAAGAGGTAGCTACTCTGACCCAGCACTCCTTTCTGTGACTATATTTCTCCATAGCACTTACCAGCAGGAGTCTGCCATGCAGTTTTTTGTTTTTGTTTTGTTTTGTTTTGAGATGGATTTTGCTCTTGTCACCCAGGCTGGAGTGCAATGCCTTGATCTTGGCTCACTGCAACCTCTGCCTTCCGGGTTCAAATGATTCTCCTGCCTCAGCCTCCCAAACAGCTGGGATTACAGGCGTGCGCCACCTCGCCAGCTAATTTTGTTTTTTTTTATTAGAGACCAACATGGTTTCTCCATGTTGGTCAGGCTGGTCTTGAACTCCTGACCTCAAGTGATCTGCCCGCCTCAGCCTCCCAAAGTGTTGAGATTACAGGCATGAGCCACCGCACCTGGCCTGCCATATAGTTATTATTTATTTCCCCAATAGGAATATAAGCTCCATAGGGTAAGGACTTGGTAATGAGCGCCTCTGCCTTCAGCTCCTGGCCCAGAGCCTGACACAGAGTAGGTGCCCAGTATTAAACAGATAGGTCAATCAATGAATGACCCTGGCCTGCTCCTGGCGGTGGCCTCTGGTCAGCCTGACAGAAGTTTGTCGTGACCCTCAAGTCTCCGTGCCACACTTTTACGCAGTCTCTCAATTCTCTTTTCCAGAACTCTAATCTCATTCCTAGGGTGTCGTTTTAATTCCCAGGGGTGACATTATTTCCAAGATCTTTGAAAGGGAGTGCTGCTCCCCACCATTTTCCCTTCCCCCCAAAACACTTCAAATCCTGCTTGGACTAAAAGAGTAGGGGAAGGGCTGACAGATTTGACACACAAAGCTTAAAAAATTTTGTACCACAAAAATTACAAAATAAAGTTAAAAATAAGCAATAGACGCCGGGCGCGGTGGCGCGTGCCTGTAGTCCCAGCTATTCGGGAGGCTGAGGCTGGAGGATCTCTTGAGTCCAGGAGTTCTGGGCTGTAGCGCGCTATGCCGATCGGGTGTCCGCACTAAGTTCGGCATCAATATGGTGACCTCCCAGGAGTGGGGGACCACCAGGTTGCCTAAGGAGGGGTGAACCGGCCCAGGTCGGAAACAGAGCAGGTCAAAACTCCTGTGCTGATCAGTAGTGGGATCACGCCTGTGAATAGCCACTACACTCCAGCCTGGGCAACATAGCGAGACCCCGTCTCTAAAAAAATAAAAAATAAAAAAATAAAAAAATAAAAAAAATAAGCAATAGACTTGGAGAAATATTCACAATTTACATAAAAACATGTATTAGTCCATTTTCATATTGCTATGAAGAAATACCTGAGACTGGGTAATTTATAAAGAAAAAGAGGTTTAATGGCTGAGGAGGCCTCACAGTCATGGTGGAAGGTGAAGGAGGAGCAAGGACATGTCTACAATACTCTCTTGGCAGCAGGCAAGAGAGTGTGTTCAGGGGAACTGCCCTTTATAAAACCATCGGATCTCATGAGAATTATTCATATCATGAGAACAGCATGTGAAAACCCACCCCCATGATTCGATTACCTCCCACCAAGTCCCTCCCAGGACATGTGGGGATTATGAGAGCTATAATTTAAGGTAAGAGTTCAGTGGGGACACAGCCAAACCATATCAAGACATAATATTCATCATATATAAAGAGGTCCTACAAATCAATAAGTAGTAGTTAAAATTAGAAACAAGCAATTCATACTAAAATCTGCAGTGGACACTCTGGTTATCTGATCATCATCTATTCTACACCCATCTGTTGCAGATGGGCCCTGATCCCACCCCTCATGTTGCAGCCAAGGGAGTGGGGTGGGGCTTGCTTCGACTCCTGCCCCAGTGGTCAAAGCCAATCAGATTAATCCCATCCTCCCTTGTTGCTGTGATTGTTTCTAATACCTGAGCCAGTCAGCCCAGAGCATTTCGCTGGTGGTCCAGGTGTGGTCCTGTTTGAGCAATGCTCAGGTTTTTGTGCAGTGCTTGTGGGATGTGTCTGCCTTTTTTTTTTTTTTTTCTTAGACAAAGTCTCACTCTTTTGCCCAGGCTGGATGCAGTGGTGTGATCTTGGCTTACTGCAACCTCTGCCTCCAGGGTTCAAGTGTTTCTTCTGCCTCAGCCTCCGAGTATCTGGGATTACAGGCATGCACCACCTCACCCGGCTAACTTTTGTATTTTTAGTAGAGATCAGATTACACCATGTTGGCCAGGCTGGTTTCAAACTCCTGACCTCAGGTGATCTGCCAACCTCAGCCTCCCAAAGTGCTGGGATTACAGGCATGAGCCACTGTGCCAGGCCATGGGATGTGGCTGCTCTTTTGTTAGACATTGGCCAGGAAGCTTGTAACCTCCACTGCTTCTGGCAGCGATCCTTGAGGGGAGCCAGACTTGAATGAAACTGACACCAAGTGACAGGGTACTCAAGTGGAAGCAAATGGCATCTGGATGAAATAACTGAGTTGCGACCTTAAGCAACCCTACAGCTCTGGCCCACTAAGCTTGCCGGTTATGAAAGCCAATAATTCCCTAACTGCAATTTTAAAGTCCAAAGTTATAAAATCAAAAGTTTTCTCTCTCTATCCTCACTACAAGTTACAAGTTTAAGACAAACTCATTTAGTGGCAACATCTGCACTGAACTGATATGAGAGTCTGATCTTTATTTCTCTCTCTCTGAAGAAATATTAATGTATTTGATTATGAGGTGTTGCCCCAGCCCCCACTGGGAATTTCACATGATATACAGTGTAGCACTACATTACCTTTCTAAAATCCCACAAAAGTCAAATTCAAAAATTCATTTCTGATAAGAGATTGTGGATTTGCCTAGCCTTTCCAGAAGAAAATTTGGTGAAATTTAACAGAAATATATCATATGTGCTTAACTTTTAGGAATTTGTCCTATAGAAACCATTGGTTAGGTATACAAGGTTGTACAAATTTATAATAATCATAATAACAGCTATGAGGATTTTCCATGTGCCAGACAGTGTGTCAAGCACTTTACAGACATTATCTTAATTGAGACAGATATTGTTATTATCCTGATAATATGCATCAGGAAACTCACGCTCATTTGGATATGAGTGTTAGCAGCCCAAAGTCAAGAGCCAATGAACACTAAGTCCATAGAAAATGAACTTTGAAGTGTCCAGATGATAGGGGATTTGACTTAAAACTTAGAGCGTATCTCTAATATGGATGGATGGATGGATGGATTGATTGATTGAGACAGGGTCTCACTGTGTTGCTCAGGCTGGAGTGCAGTGACACAATGATGGCTTACTGCAGCCTCAACCTCCACGAGCTCAGGTGATCCTCCCACTTCAGCCTCCTGAGTAGTTGGGACAATAGACATGTGCCACCATGCCTAGCTAATTTTTGTACTTTTTGTAGAGATGGGGTTTCACCATGTTGCCAAGGCTGGTCTTGAACTACTGAGCTCAAGCGATCTGCCCGTCTAGGCCTCCCAAATTGTTGGGACTACAGGTGTGAGCCATCATGCTTGGCCACGTAATAATTTATATCCACTAAATACGAGGAAGGATTTAATGATATGTTTAAATTTTAAGAACGGATATTGATTATATAAGGTGCTTTAAAAATTCTGTTTAGATTATTACAATCTTCAAAATGTAAAGAGGAGAAAAAGCAGGTTACAAAAAACTACATATAATTCAAATTTTTAAGACACATAAATTGTAGAAGGACAGTTATTAAAAGTTTAATAGGAGTCACGTGGTTATATTGAGATGGGTGGAGACAAGAGTTAGAAGAGATCATGAGTGGGGTTTTTTTGTTGTTTATCTTTCTTTCTTTCTTTCTTTCTTTCTTTCTTTCTTTCTTTCTTTCTTTCTTTCTTTCTTTTTTTTGAGATGGAGTCTCACTCTGTCACCCAGGCTGGAGTACAGTGGCACAATCTCTGCTCACTGCAACCTCCACCTCCTGGGTTCAAGCAGTTCTCCTGCCTCAGCTTCCCAAGTAGCTGGGATTACAAGCATGTGTCACCATGCCTGGGTAATTTTTTTACTTTTAGTAGAGACGGGGTTTCACCATGCTGGCCAGACTGGTCTAGAACTCCTGAACTCATATGATCCATCCTCCTTGGCCTCCCAAAGTGTTGAGATTATAGGCATGAGCCACTGAGCCTGGCCTGTTGTTTATTTTTCTTAATTTGGAGTTTCTGGTTTTCCTTCTGTAATGGACTTAATTGTGCATCCCAAAATTGATACGTTGAAGTAATCCCTAATGTGGTTATATATGAAGATAGGGCCTTTGAGGACATAATAAAGGTTAGATTAGGTAATAAGGGTGAGGATGTAATTCAACAGGATTCTTGTTCTTCTAAGAGGAAGAGACACAGGAGTGCTCACACAAGAAAGGCCCTGTGAGAACAAGATGAGAAGGTCACCATCTGCGGGTCAGCAAGGGAGGCCTCAGCAGAAACCAACCCTGCTGGCACCTTGATCTTGGACTTGCAGCTTCCACAACTGTGGGAAAATGGGTTTCTGATTTTTTTTTTGGTCTACTTCTTTCATTTAGTAAACCACCTGGTATGTGATATTTTGTTATGGTAGCCCAAGCTGACTAATATACCTATAGTAGACATGCCTTGTTGCATCTTTAAAAAAATTTTTTAAATCAAACTTGTTTAGAAAAAAAAAAAGATACTGCTTAATTTCCCTGTGACCACTGAAGGCAGCCAGTCCTGGTCCTCACACTGCAGCAAAAGGGAAGGAAATTCACATCCCCTGAGTGTCCTTCTGAGCTAGACCTGTTACCGAAATCTCGTGGAAAGAGCCTTAATGTCCACATTTGACAAGATGGAAACAGTGACTCAGAAAACAATAAATACCAGCCAGGGGTGGTGGCTCACATCTGTAATCCCAGCACTTTTGGAAGCCAAGGCAGGCGAATCACCAGAGGTCAGGAATTCAAGACCAGCCTGACCAACATGGTGAAACCCCATCTCTAGTAAAAATACAAAAATTAGCTGGGCATGGTTGTGAGTGCCTATAATCCCAGCTACTCAGAGGCTGAGGCAGGAGAATTGCTTAAACCTGGGAGGCAGAGGTTGCAGTGAGCCAAGATCACGCCATTGCACTCCACCCTGGGCAACAAGAGCAAAACTCCATCTTTAAATAAATAAAGAAAAGGAAAAGAAAAGAAAGAAAACAAGAAATGCCTGACCCCAAATCCCCAGCTAGGAAGCAAGCATAGCTGGCATTGGGACCCAGGTCTATCTGCAAATCCAGCTGAGCTCGTCCCATCTCACACCTCTGCCTCCATATTGTGGATGCTGAAATGGCCACAGGTATGGGTAGCGTAGAGATGGGGAACATCCTTCAGCCTGTAATGAGTACCCAGGAGATTTTGCTTCCAAATTCTGGGCAAGAATGACTTTCCTGAGAGTAAGAAGTCACTCGAATTTCGCTGTGAAAAATCTTAGCCGCTAACGTGGAACTTCTACATCTATTGCATCGAGGTTGACTGACTCAAGAAGCTGCAGCCGTGGGAGAAGCGCCATGAATGTGAGGCAAACCAGGCATAAAGCAACGGTGTGTGGTGGAGACTGTGGCAAACTGCAGAGCACAAGTTCCACCCAACAGGACAGCCACTCCCGCTCCAGCCGCTGGAATGCAAACTCAGGTGCCACCGATTCCGGGTTTTCACAAATCTGGAAATCCGGATGTTTGTGTGAATTTGCTCATTTAAAAATTTATTGATAAATTCGGCTGGGCACAGTGGCTCACGCCTGTAATCCCAGCACTTTGGGAGACCAAGGCGGGTGGATCACCTGAGGTCAGGAGTTCGAGACCAACCTGGCCAATATGGTGAAACCCCGTCTCTACCAAAAATACAAAAATTAGCCAGGCATGGTGCTGTATGGCTGTAATCCCAGCTACTCAGGAGGCTGAAACAGGAGAATTGCTTGAACCCGAGAGGTGGAGGTTGCAGTGAGCTGAGATAGCACCACTGCACTCCAGCTGGGGTGACAGCAAGACACCATCTAAAATAAATAAAATTTAAAACTTTATTGACAAACTTATATGAAAAAGAACACTGAGGCAGGCATAACAGAGCATATCTGCAGGGTGGGTTCAAGCCCACACATTGTAGCTTACAGCCTCTGCATTAGCACATTTAATTTTTGCCACACTCTCAGAGGCAGTATGTTTGGTAACATAGCACTTGTTGCTGCAACAGGTACAAACCCCAGTGGCTTCACACAATAGAAGTTTATTTTTCACTCATATAAAGTCCAGTTGGCAGCAGGTGTGGGGAGGAACAAGGAGTTCTATCGACCCTCCCTTGGGGCTTTCAAGTTCCTCCAGGCATTGATATCCAGTGGGCAGATGGGAAGAGAGAGTGGAGGATCATGGGGGTTTTGTGGGCAGCAGCATTCCTCACTTCTGCCACATTCAATGGCCACAGCTCAGTCATGTGGTTGCCCCACCTCAATGCAAAGCGGAGCTGGGAAAGGCAGTCCCTGGAGAGTGGCAGCCACTTTCCAACACCTACTGTGTCCTTTGGACTGAGAACACAGCTCTCTGGGTGACAGTGATCCATCTCTGCTTCATGCAGTTATCATCATCTCTGTTTCACAGATGAAGAGATGAATCTCAGAGAGGGTAAGTGACCTGGGAGCAATCACACAGCCAGGAGCCCTATTTACTGACTCCAATCCAGGGATCTTTCCTCCATCTGTGTTTCTCAGCCTTGTGTCTCATGAGAATCACCTGTGGCACTTGTTAAACATACAGGTTACTGGTCTTCACTTCAGATCTTGAATCTGAATGTTCAGGGGAAGAATGTGGTAATCCTAGATGATGCTTTTTTTTTTTTTTTTTTTTTTTTTTAAATAAAGATGGGGTTTCATCATGTTGGCCAGGCTGGTCTTGAACTCCTGACCTCAGGTGATCCACCCACCTCGGCTCCCAAAGTGCTAGGATTACAGGCGTGAGCCACCGCGCCCAGCCTAGATGATTCTTATGTTAGGCTCTACAATGGTAATGGAACTTTAGCACCATCTTTGTGAAACAAGAATCTCTTGGCCCTGACACCTTGAAATTCTGAATCAGTTGGTCTGGGGCAGGAACCCTGACATCAACATTTTATAAAGCTCCCAGGTGATTCTGCGAACCACTGCTTCTCCTCCAAACCAAACTGGGCTGGTCATCAATCTCACCCAGTGAGATTTCAAACTAAAGCAGTGAAAGAAAAAGTGGCAGGGAGTGGAGGGGTATCAATCAGTGATGTTTTACCCTGTGTGCACATTACAACTAACTAAAGCCTTTTATAAAGTAGCTATGCCAGGAACCCAGCCCTAGAGATTCTGATTTAGTTGGTTTATGGTACTGCCTAAAAATCTGCATTTATTTATTTATTATTTATTTTTAAGACGGAGTCTCACTCTGTTGCCCAGGCTGGAGTAGGGTGGCGTGATCTCAGCTCACTGCAACCTTTGCCTCTCAGGTTTAAGTGATTCTCCTGCCTCAGCCTCCCTGAATAGCTGGGATTACAGGCACCTGCCATAACAACAAGCTAATTTTTGTATTTTTAGTAGAGAAGGGGTTTCACCATGTTGGCCAGGCTGGTCTTAAACTCCTGATCTCAAGTGATCTGCCTGCCTTGGCCTCCCAAAATGCTGGGATTACAGGCATGAGCCACTGCACCCAGCCTATTTATTTATTTTTGAGACCGAATCTCACTGTGTCGCCCAGGCTGGAGTGCAGTGGTGTGATCTTGGCTCTCTGCAACCTCTGCCTCCTGGGTTCAAGCAATTCTCCTGCCTCAGCCTTCTGAGTAGCTGGGATTATAGGCGCGCGCCACTATGCCCAGCTAATTTTGTATTTTTAGTAGAGATGGGGGTTTCTCCATGTTGGGCAGGCTGGTCTCGAACTCCTGACATCAGGCAATTCACCTACCTCGGCCTCCCAAAGTGCTGGGATTACAGGCATGAGCCACCGTGCCCAGCCACTTTCCCTATTTTTAAAGCTCTCCCAGAGGACTGTGATTTTCCCCTCTGCCCCAGGGTCTTGCTACTTGAAGCATGGTCTGAAGCATGAGCACATCACTGGGAGCTTGTAAGAAATGCAGAGTCTCAGGCCCTCCCGTAAACCCACAGTTTAGCAGACTCCCAGGAGATGGACATGCACTTTAACTGTAAGAAGCTCTGCTATAAGGTGCACAGGCTCCTTTTTGGAGGACAGTAGATTAGATCCTCCAATCAGGGCCGGCCCATTTTCTCTTCCTTCCCTACCCAGCTCTTGAAGCTGCAAAAGTTTTTTCAGTGTCATCAGCATAGCCGGTCCCCAAATATCTGGCCCTTGCTGCCCCATGCTGTGGCCATCTGTTCATGGATACTCTGTCAGAAGGTCTGGGCATGTGCAGTCTGATGAATCAGCAGGGGTTCACAGGCCCTTCCTGCCAGGGAAGAGCATCACAGACCCTGGGCATCCACTCAAAGAGCAGACCGTGGGATTGCATGCTTCACCCAAAGATCTAAAGGTCTTTAGATCTGCAGGTTGGAGAGAATGACAAACTTGTTCTATGAGGTTCTGAGACCCATCAGAGGAAGTTATAGGAGGGCTGTTGCACTTCAATATAAGGAAAAGGTTCAAACAATCAGGAAGGGGCTGAGACAGAGGACAGTTCTGTTTCTGAAAAGAACATGCAGAGATTGAATGACCTTCTTTCAGGGAGAACCTGTGGATTGGGTGTGAGCTTGAAGGGGGCCTCTGCTCAGCACTGGAACGTGCAGCCTCCTCAAAGGCAGGCAGGCCGGGTCATGGTGGGAGAAGAGCATGAGGAGCGAGATGATTCAGAGTTCCTCTGTGTCCTTCCCTGCCAACGTTGATTCATTAAAACAAACCTATGCCCAGACCTCCCGACAGTTTCCATAATGAAGGGGCTGTGGCAGAGGTCATGGGGCATGAAGGCAGTTTGGTTAAACACAAACTGAGTATGAAATAACTTCTGTGTTGGTCTCTGCTAGTTTGTACACTCAGTAAGGTCAGTGATGGCTACCTGTTGAGTCTTCACACCTGGCAGAGGGTCTAGTTGATAATATTCATAGCATCTGCCCAATAAATATTTGTTGACTTAAATATAATTGGTTGAAAATATTAGTCCCTGGCTTGCTTTCTCTCTCTCTCTCTCTCTCTCTTTCTTTCTTCTTTCTTTTTTTGAGACCGAGTCTCACTCTGTTGCCCAGGCTGGAGTGCAGTGGCTCAATGTCAGTTCACTGCAACCTCTGCCTCCCAGGTTCAAGCGATTCTCCCACCTCAGCCTCCCAAGTAGCTGGGATTACAGATACATGCTACCACACCCGGTTAATTATTGTATTTTTAGTAGTGACGGGGTTTCACCATGTTGGCCAGGCTGGTCTCAAACTCCTGACCTCAAGCGATCTGCCTGCCTCACCCTCCTAAAGTACTGGGATTATAGGCACGAGCCACCACCTGGCCCCTTGGGTGTTTTTCTTTTTTGAGACGTTGTTTCGCTCTTGTTGCCTAGGCTGGAGTACAATGGCACGATCTCATCTCACTGCAACTTCTGCCTCCTGGGTTTAAGTGATTCTCCTGCCTCAGCCTCCTGAGTAGCTAAGATTACAGGCGTCCGTCACCACGCCTGGCTCATTTTTATATTTTTAGTAGAGATGGGATGTTTACCATATTGGCCAGGCTGGTCTTGAACTTGAGCTCAGGTGATCTGCCCACCTCAGCTTCCCAAAGTGCTGGGATTACAGGTGTAAGCTACCGCACCCAGGCCCTTTCATGTTTCTTATTGGTAATTTTTATCACTGTAGGATAATTTGGCATCCTTTCATGCCCTTTAGAGTACTTCTGTCAGCCATTCAAATTTTATGTTTTTTCCTTGATTTCTCGTTATGTTCTAATTCTTCTTCACCCAGCTTATATGTGCACTGTACTCATTGTAATAGCCATACAACTAGAATATCCTAAAGGGCCCACAAAAGAGGGTTTGTTAAATCAATCTCAGTATATTAGTAAGGGACAATAGCAAATTGCAAAATAGCAGATTGTAAATTGCAAAAAAAAAAAAAGAAAAAAGTAGTAAGGGACAAAAGTACAGTGCAAAATAACCTGTATGGTCAGATCTGAAAGATATTTTAAATATATATGCCAAGAAAATACTTAAAACATTGGTTCTTGTTTCGATGATTCAAGAACCTCTCTGAGTTAAATGAGAGGTAGAAACTCGAACCCAAACACACAGCTTTAGTGAGTTCAGGGGCTCCCTTCCTCCAAAGCAAGCTACTAATCCAAGTTAAGAATCCCATTTCGACCAGGTGTTCTGGCTCATGCCTGTAATCCCAGTACTTTGGGAGGCCGAAGCGGGTGGATCACTTGAGGTCAGGAGTTCGAGACCAGCCTGGCCAACATGGTGACACTCCATCTTTACTAAAAAGACAAAAAAATTAGCCAGGTGTGGTGGTGGGTGCCTGTAATCCTAGCTACCCAGGAGGCTGAGGCAGGAGCATTGCTTGAACCCCAGAGGTGGAGGTTGCAGTGAGCCAAGATTTCACCACTGCACTCCAGCCTAGGCAACAGAGCGAGACTGCATTTCAATAAAACAAAAAAGAACCACATGTCTGGAAGGCTTCCACCAGGACGCCATGGCCTCTGGGTGGGTGGAATTATGGGCGTTCTTTATGAATTACTTTTTGCTTGGCTGTATCTCTTTTTTTTTTTCTTTCTGTTCTGAGCATTGCTTACTTTAGAATGAGAGACAGGAGCTGGACTTAATCTCAACTCTACTTTAAATCTCTAGTTCATTTTAACCCACTTTACCTAATTGGCAGTGTTTCTGAGAAAACTTCAGATTGAAAAAGGGTGAATGCTTCCAATAACTAGTTAATGAGGAAGCTGAGGCCCAAGAGGCCTGGTGATTTATCTCGGCAGCAGGGCAGGCGGAGAACTCAGGCCCATCTCCTTCTGTCTTCTCCTCCCCTCCCCTCCTACCATGATTCTCTTCCTGCCATCTCTCTAAGTCAGCAATGCCTGGGTGTCTCAGGCATTCATGGCCTCACAGCTTGGACACTCCATGCCCCTGATATGACTTGCGTGGATTCTAGAGAGTAGAGATGTTAGACCCGGCAGCCTCCACGTACGCCTTTGCTTTACTGGAAAACCACACTGGGCTGCAGACCAAACACTCAGAATTGCTGGCAGAAGCCCTGTGCCCGGCACCAGGGCCAGGAGCTGTTTGCCCACTCTGGAAGTCAGCTATTGGAGGATTCCACTCCACACGATTCACAACGGCTGCAGGCCAGTCTATGCCACTTCTACCACGTGAGACATTTTCTTGGGAACATCCAAGTGATACCAACCAGCTCCCCATGGATACTTCCTCCAGGCTGACTCTAGCTAGCTCTGCACCATGTGGAAGGAGCGTGGCACTGCTCCGGGAGTCCCTGCCATGCCAGGCAAAGCTAAGACTGGGCTCCATTCCATTTCCACTCTGACAGGAGCTAGTGGAGATGAGGAGGGAATGTGAACTCCACCAGCGTCTGTGCCGGCAGCCCCAGCTCCAGCTCCGCAGCACGAGGGAGCTTGGCTCAGCTCTGACAGCCCTGGAAGTTCACTGGGCAAGTAGATCTCAGGTTTCAAAGCTAGGAAATGAGCGTGAGCGTGAAATGAGCGCCTGGGCAGATGAGTTCATGGTGTGTGTGCTGGGTTTCCTAGGGTCAGCCACAAGGTACATTTTGTTTTGGAGGCCTGATCGGTGGTAAGGGGTCTCTCTGGGCCAAGACGATTCTTGGGAGATGGACCCTGGGTCTGAGTGTCCACCAGGTGAAAATGATTTGTAAGAGCAATAGAGGAATTCTGAAGGCCAGAGGATGAGAGACTGGAACCTGAAGCACCAATGGCTTCTCAAGGCCCCACCGAGGACTTCTTCTATACCTTATCAGGGAAAAACAAGCTGGCATGTACACAATTAAGTCTTAGGAACACACTGCAAAGCCAGTCAACAGTTAATGATCCAAGAGGTGTAGATTTTTAAAAAATCCTCAATGGCTTTTCAAAAGAATTACAGAAATCATATATGTTCATTATATCAAATTCAAGTAACAGACAAAGGAAGAAATAGAGATATCTCTATTATCCGGAAGAGGTACAGAATAAATTATCATTTTGCAAACTACCAGGTTGGCAAGATTGAAAAGAAGGACACTGTCCACCAATGGCAATCTTGGTGGAGGCCAGGGTTTCTCAGCCTTGGAACTACTGACATAATTCTTTGTTGTGGGGGAGTCTCCTGTTTATTGTAAGGTGTCGAGCAGTATCTAGTGGCTTCTATCCACTAGATATCAGTAGCATCTCCATCACTGTCCCCCAAGTTGTGACAGCCAAAAATGTCTCCAGGCATTGCAAAATGTCCCCTCAGGGGCAGAACCTCAGAGGAAGAACCACCGTAGGCCAATGGGTGCCCCAAACACCGCTGGTGGGAGTGGAATCCAGGAATTCTGCCTATCTATCAAATACTACAATCTGTTACTAGCAACTTCATTCAAAATACATTTACAAGAGTACAAACTTGTTTGACAAGCATTTTAATGCAGCGCCATTTGTAATATTTTAAACATTAGTAATAACCAGGCTGGGCATGGTGGCTCATGCCTGTAGTCTCAGCACTTTGGGAGGCTGAAGTGGGTGATCACCTGAGGTCAGGAGTTTTGAGACTAGCCTGGCTAACAGGTTGAAAACTCATCTCTACTAAAAAATAACAAAAATTAGCCAGGCACGGTGGTGCACGCCTGTAATCTCAGCTACTCGGGAGGCTGAGGCAGCAGAATCACTTGAGCCTGGGAGGCAGAAGTTGCAGTGAGCCGAGATCACACCACTGCACTTCAGCCTGGGCAACAGTGAGACTCTGTCTCAAAATAAATAAATAAACTAATTAATTAAATAAAATAATAAAAATGGGTAATAACCCAAATTAAATAATACATTAAATATATATACCTGTAAAGTTCCTAGGCATTGAAAAGAATTTCTATGTCTTTCTTTCCAGAATAGAAAAGTAGCTCTGATATAGCAAGGTCTTAAAATTATGAGGGAAAAAGTCAAGATGCAGTATAGAGGACATCTTTATAAAATGTAAAGAACAAACTGTATGAACAAGCGCACGTATATACGTACTGAGAAAGTATATGCAGAGAAATATACATGGGCTTCGTTTATTTAAAGCCTGGAAGGAGGTGTTCTAAACCACACACAGCGGCTGTCTCTCTGCAGAGTAGAATGGAGGGGCAGGGGGAGCACATGAGAATTTTCATTTCTACTTTAAATATTTCAGCACCGTCCCAATAATGGGTATATACTCAAAGGAAAAGAAATCATTCTACCCACAAAGACACACACACCCATATGTTCATTGCAGTGCTATTCACAATAGCACAGACATGAAATCAACCCAGGTGCCCATCAACCGCGGATTTGATCAAGAAAATATGGTCCATATACGCCATGGAATATCAGGCAGCCATATAAAAGAATGAAATTGTGTGTTTTGTAGCAATGTGGATGCAGCTGGAGGCCATTATCCTAAACGAATTAACAGAGAAACAGAAAACCAAATCCTGCACGTTCTTACTCCTAAGTGGGAGCTAATCATTGAGCACACATGGTCATAAAAACGGGAACAACGGACGCTGGGGAATACTTTGAAGAGGGAAGAGAGTGAGGGCTGAAAAAACCCATTTATTGGGCACTATGCTCACCACTGGGGTGACTAATTCATCTGTATCCCAAACCTTAGCATCCCACAATATATACCTAGGTAACAAGCCTGCACATAGACCCTAATTCTAAAACAAAAGTTAAGAAAGAAAAGTATTTCAGCATCACTTGTTTCATCTTACAAGGACATTGTAAAATAAGGATAAAAATAAGAGATAGGAAAAGAAAAAAAGGGGAAAAAGAAAAGAACTCTGATTGGAATCCTGTTCTGCCAACCCCTGGAGTAAGCAAGCCCAACTTAAGGGGTTCCTTGAGCTCCACACTTTAAAGGCCCCAAGGCAGCATCATCCATACCACCTTATCAGATCCTCAGAGCAATTCTTCTAAGTTGGTGGACAGGGGTAGTTACTTCCATTCTGAAAATGGGGAAACTGAGACTCAGAAAGTGCAGTGACTTGCCCAAGGGCCCACAGGAAGTGGTGACCCTATGAGGAGGAACCCAGCTCTCTCTCCGCTGTTCTTCTGCTGCAACTTCCCAAGTAACAGAAGCAGGTGCAGCAATGGGCGTTTACAGTCAAGGGCCAGTCATACAACCCTATTCAAGCTTGTGCCTCCACTCCTCCAATTCCTCTTCAGCTTTTATTCCTTCAAAGCTGGTATTCCTCTTTCTAAAGTCATTTTCGTCCTTCTGGCTCTTGCCTGAAGGCAGCATGCTTTAGAAAGAGCAGGGACTTGAGATCTGTCACTCTCCAGCTCAAGTGGCTTCACCTCTGTGGGCTTTATCTGCAAAATGGAGCTAAACATACCTAACTCCCAGAATCATTCTGAGGATCAAGGTAATCATGTGTGAATGCATTTTGTAAAATACAGAGTACTCAGGAATATTGATTTTACTTTGACAAAATAAAACTCTAGCTCTCTTTATGGGAAGTTAGGTCACCACCAGTAGGGTAACTTAAAGGGAGATTACACTGAACAGAAATCTGAAGTTGAAACAGGCACAAGTATTGGCAATGTAAGTTGGGAAGGCCACACACAGATTTCAGATAATGGGTCAGTCCAGCTAAGCTTGTAACTTACCTGAGTCGGGTTTCTTTAGAACCTGTTACTGGGCTTTGGGACTGTGCTGTCACCAGGGAGGGATGCCACATGCTAAACTTCTTAGGGCAGGGGCAACAGAGAAACAAAAACCAATGTATTGGCTAGGCATGGTGGCTCACACCTGTAATCCCAACACTTTGGGAGGTTGAGGAGGGTGGATCACTTGAGGTCAGGAGTTTGATACCAGCCTGGCCAACATGGTGAAACCCTGTCTCTACAAAAAATACAAAAAAGTTAGCTGGGCATGGTGATGCACACCTGTAATCCCAGCTACTTAGGAGGCTGAGGCGGGAGACTTCCTTGAACCTGGGAGGCTGAGGTTGCAGTGAGCCAATATGGTGCCACTGCACTCCAGCCTGGGTGACACAGCAAGACTCTGTCTTAAAAAAAAAAAAAAAGAAAAATATTTCCACCCACAGGAAAACAGACAAGGAAGGAAACAGGTGAATATGTCCACCCAGGGTTTATGGGACTGTTAGCTAATTTATTAACAATATAATAGGTAAACGCATCTTGGGCATGGGACCAACTCCCACCATCCCAGAGAAACGTAGTAAAACTTGCCTTGTAAAGAAATAGCAGCAACAAAGGTGGACTTTAAAAAAGCTCACCTTGCTGCTTGAAAGGGTGTGGTGAGGAGGGCCCTATTGTACACACTGCTGAGAGAGTAAACGGTTGAGAACTTTCCTTTTAAGCAATTTATTAGTGTGTTGCCGGAGATTTTAAACCGTTTATACCTTCTCACCCAGGAGCTCCAGGTGTAAAATTTTATTCTAAGAAAAGAATCAGAGAAGGATTTTTGGCATAGAGTTTTTATCACAACACACACACACACACACACACACACACACACCTACCTCTAATGGTCCAGAAACAAGTGAATGGTTAACTACAGAATAAATTATGAATACATTTAAATGATGGACAATTATACAGTCATTAAAATAATGTTTTTAGAAATATTTTGTGACATAAAAATGCTCATAATAGTAAATTGAAAAAAAGTAGGATGTAACACATATACCCAGTGTATTAGGCTGTTCATGCATCGATATAAATACCTGAGTCTGTGTCTTTATAAAGAAAACAGGTTTAATTGGCTCTTGGTTCTTCAGACTGTACAGGAAGTGGGGTGCTGGCCTCTGCTTCTGGTGAGGCTATAGGGAATTTACAATCATGGCAGAAGGCAAAGGGGAGCCCGTGTGTCACATGGCAAGAGCAGGAAAAAGAGACGGGAGAGGTGCCACACCCCATTAAACAACCAGATCTCCCATGAACTCACTCATCACCACGGGGATGGCACTAAGCCGAGCATGAGGGATCTGCTCCATCATCCAAACACTTCCCACCAGGCCCCACCTCCAACACTGGAGATTACAGTTTGACATGAGATTTGGAGGGAACAGACATTCCAACCAGCTCACACAGTTTACCAGCAATTAAAGTGCACACACTTAAAATACGATGATAATAGGAGCAGTAGCTAATGTTGTTGGATGCTGTATTAGTCTGTTTTGCGACGCTATAAAGGAATATCTGAGACTGGGAAATGTACACAGAAGAGAGGTTTCCTTGGGTCACTGTTCTGCAGGCTGTACAAGCATGGCAACAGCACCTGCTTGGCTTCTAGTGAGGGCCTCAGGCTGCTTCCACTCAAGGCAGGATGCGAGGCGAAGCTGGCCTGAGCAGATAATACGGCCCGAGAGGGGAGCAAGGGACAGCAGGCGGGAGGTACCAGGCTCTTTCTAACAACTGGACCTGGGGTGAACTTATTACCAGGGGAGCTCACCACTCCTGGGGGATCCACCCCCATGACCCAAACACCTCCCATCATGCCCCACCTCCAACACTGGGGGTCACATTTGACCTGAGATTCTGAGGGGACAAATATCTAAACCATATCGGATGCTATGAGCCAGGCAGTGTTCTACTACATTAGTCATTTCATTCTCTCCTAGCCCTCTAAGGTAAGTCCTACGAGTACTATCATTATCCCCATTTTTTTTTTTTGAGATGGAGTTTTGCTCTTGTTGTCCAGGCTGGAGTGCAATGGCGCAATCTCAGCTCACTGCCACCTCCTCCTCCCAGGTTCAAGCGATTCTCCTGCCTCAGCCTCCCAAGTAGCTGGGATTACAGGCACATGCCACCACGCCTGGCTAATTTTTGTATTTTTAGTAGAGATGGGGTTTCACCATGTTGGCCAGGCTGGTCTCAAACTCCTGACCTTGTGATCCACCTGCCTTGGTCTCCCAAAGTGCTGGGATTACAGGTGTGAGCCACCGCACCCAGCCATGATCCCCATTTTTCAGAGGCTTGGGCAGTGTGCCCAAGGCCACACAGAGGGGTGGGCGTGTGAGGCAGGGCTTCTCAGAGTCAGCATGGCTCCTAGGTGCTCTGCAACACTGTGATCGAACGCTTCCAGGGGACGTCCTTGACGGGGGCCAAGTCGAGTGATTCCGAGGCAAAGTCCAAGCAATTCAACTGAGTGTCCCAAAGACAAGACCACCTCCAGCTCGCAACCAGAAAGACCTGGGCTCAAATCCGGGATAGATCCTTCTGATCTGTGTGAAAGCAGTGAGGCATTTTCCTCTCTGAGCCTCAGTTTCCCCATCTGTAAAATGGGGATAAATAATACTGCCTGCATCCCAGGGCTAACCAGGGGGTAAAAAAGATAAGGTTCCTGAGTCTTTATATTTTCTAAATTTTCAATAGAGGTATATTTTTCTTTTGTTAAAATTACGTTTATTGAAAAAATATATTAACACATTAAAATATTTCCAAAGTTTGGGGGGTGTAATTAAATAACCCAGAAGCCAGAGAGATGGGAGGAGGTGAATCACATTCAATTTGATTCAATTAAACTGGAAGGGGCTGGGGAAAGGCCAGGAGACTAGGCTTAGAGGAAAGATAACCTGCTCAATTAGAAACATATCATGTTTCACCAGGTGTCAGAAGGACATCCATAGAGACGACTGACAAGGAAGACAGTGGACGCAGAGGCCTGGCGTCGAGGAGACACACGGGCTGCAGATCCAGATGTGGTGTCAGCGGCAGGCAGATGTAACCCGAAGCTAGAGAAGGCATTTACTCCTTTTGCCTGCCCTTCCCCTCTACCCCTTTTATGGGTGACAGCAGCCCATTTTTCTCTTTGGAGAAGCACCCCACCCCTTTCCACACAGCCTTGGTGAGACAAAGTGTCCTGCCACCCAAGCAGTGGGCACATCTGCCAAGACAGGTGTAAAGGAGGATATTTCTTGAGATAAAACGAAACGCACTTTTGTTGTGGATAATTCCTAATTCCCAGTTAGCCAGCAGCTCCCTCCAGCCATTCAATCGATGGGGGCCATTGCCTGGCTCTGTTTTAAGTTAGATTTTCTTGAGTCCACAGTGTGAGACATTAGTGTTAAAATGTGACTTCGTTGAGGCAGAAAAAGTTTTCCTAACTTCCTAAATCTTCCCTTTACAGAGCAAGAGGACAACTTGGGGATGAGAGGATAGAGATTTTCTAGATGCCACACTGTGGAGATGACACAGTATGAGGTGAAGACAAGTTCCTGTACAGCAAGAGGGGACAAAAGCCTTCTCGTGCTGCCAAGGAGAAAAAGCAGGACAAGAGTTCAGGTGCACGTGTTACGGTCCACCTCCTCCCATGTAGGAAAACTCCTATGTAGGACTAAGAAGCATCTGGACAGGTTTGGGAGACACTAGTATCCCACTTTCCCAAGCACAGCCCAGGCAGAGATGCCCCCCCAGTGACCACGCCACAGCACTAGGCTGGCACGGAAGCTGTCACAGGAGCCCTGTGACACAGCGTGTGGATAACAGCAGCCCATACCCCCTTGACCTGTGGGTGCCATTTAGGTGATCCAGACATGTCCACATGCCCCAGTGATGTGTGAAGTAGACTGATGGACAAAGAGAGGCCAGGTGACAAGCTGTGAGGGTTGTGGCACACGAGGACCTCATGGCTATAGACAGGTGCAATTTTCTAAGCAGGTCTGTGTAATGCACAGGAATTAACTGAGGTGGTCCACCCCATTTTGGTAAGTTCCACCATAATCCATAATGCCCAGGGACAAGTCCAGAGCGACCACATGTCAGTGCAGACCAGCAACAGGCAGGGAACAGCATCTAAGCCATAAAGCTCACCCACTGTGACCTCATACCCAGATGCCACCCCGGGAGAATGGAAGTAGACAGGAGAGAGGAAGAGCCTGAATATTGAGTTTCTGTGCAAAAGAGAGTGCTGTGAACCAGAAGAGACTGAAGTATCCCCTCAAGTTGGGAGAATGGAAGTTTGAGATGAAAATGAGATTAGACAAAAATACAGGGCCAGGTGTGGTGGCTCACACCTGTAATCCTAGCACTTTGGGAGGTCCAGGTGGGCAGATCACTTGAGGTCAGGAGTTCGAGACCAGCCTGGCCAACATAGTGAAACCCTGTCTCTGCTAAAAAATACAAAAACTAGCCAGGAACGGTGGATCACACCTGTAGTTCCAGCTACTTGGGAGGCTGAGGCAGGAAGGTAACTCGAACCTGGAAGGTGGAGGTTACAGTGAGCAGAGATTTTGCCACTGCACTCCAGCCTGGACGATGAAGTGAGACTCCATCTCAAAAAAAAAGAAAATACAGACGAAGTTGCAGTTTTTGTCCCCTCTGAGTTGGAGTGAGTCAAATATGACCCTGCCAGGAAAGCCGATCAGTTTCTTTCCTGGGAAACTGAATCTTAGGTGGAGAGATGTATCAGTTTCAGGAACAAAAATGTGTGGAACTGAATCACCTGGAGGCAATGCTCAGAGATTCCTGGCACCTGGGAAAGGCTCGGTCTCGCTCCCAGTCTGATAAGGCCTGGCTGTTCAGCTTTTGCTTTTGTTGGGTGAGCTTTCTGATACGTTCTTCAGTGGATTCACTTTTCACTCAAGGAAGTCAGATTTCCTTTCCATATTCTCCAACCCGGGATCATCCAGGAAGTGAATGTGAGATGAGAAGAGAGCCAAGGTTATGGCCCCTGAGGGTCAGCAGACCAGTGAGAAAAGAGGAGCCTGCAGAGGAGATGGAAAAGGAGCAGTGGCCACAGGGGCGGATAGGAGAGCGAGTGGAGGAGGTGGCTGTGTTCAGTGTCAGGCAGGGTCAGAACTAGGACCAGTAGATTCAGCAACAAGGAGGTTATCCATGACCTTGGCAAGGAACATTTTAGTGGGATGGAAGTCTGATTGTAGTGGATGGAAGTCTGGAACATTTAGTGGGATGGAAGTCTGGTTGCAGTAGAGTGGAAGCGGTGGGGGGCGGAGGGTAGAGGGAGGAGGGAGGGAGAGATAAGGAGGGTGGGTGGAGAAGGGAAGAAGTAGAGCCACTAGCTAAGACTCCAACAGGAAGAAAAGGACAGGAGCTCTAGGGGGAACCTGGGTAGAAGGGGGCTGTGTGGGTTTGGGGTTTGCTTTTTTTGTATTTGTTTTCATTTCGTTTTTGGTGTTAATATGACAGAAGACATGATGTGTATTTGCATATACAGAAGAAACTGAGTTTCCTGAGAAGGGAGAAGAGATGGGAACCAGTGTTCCAGTTGAGGTTGCTTTTAGCCACGGGGAGGGAAAGGGGAAAGGATGGCTGTAGAGACAGGCAAAGATAAGGGACAGAAAGCAAGATTTCGTTTCTATTGGTTTCTTCAGACACATTGTACTCTTCTGGTAAAAACTTTTTACTTTTCCCCTCAGGCAGGTTAGATGCTCATGAATGTATAAGCAGAAAATGAAATACTCTGAAAAATGATTAACTACCTGAGTGTCAACACTTGAGGGGCAAGATTGGTTTCAAGCACATGGAGAGGAAGGAAAGAATTCTTGAGAGTTAGGTTGAGCCAGGAAACTGCACTACATTTTCCTGAACTGTGTTTTAATGTGGAGTAAGTTGAAGACTCTTACCAAGACACAGCTTAGTGCAAACTAAAAAACCAAACCTGGCTGTTCTACAATTGGGCAGGTACAATAATTTATGAATTCCTGAAGGCTTAGCTCAGCGGCTTTAGAGCAGGGACTCTAAACTTTTTGTTTTGTTTTGCACAGGTAATGTACTGACAAAATTCAAAAATCAGAACACAAGGTATACACTCAGAAGCCTGGCCCCTCCTGCCGGACCCCAACCATTTCCTGAAACACTTCTCTTGTTTCTTGTGTCGCCTATCAGTTTTTCTTATGAAGATAGAAGCAATACAAACATCTATCCTTAGCTGTATGTCTTGCTTTTTTTAACATATATCTTAGAGATCTTTCCTCAGCACACACAGAGCTTCCTCAAACTTTTCTCCAATTATGTAGTATTTTGCTTTATGGATGCACCAGTTTTTTGGACCAGTCCTCTACAGAGAGACACTTGATTGTTTCCAATCTTTTGCTATTGCAGCCAATGTTGCAATGGATCCACCTTTTACATAAATTATTATATATATATGTACAAATGTCATCTATAGGATAATTCTTAGACTTGTAATTTTGGTAGATAGTGCCAAAATCAACAGGGCTGTCAATTTCACAGTCCTACTTGCAATGTATTAAAGGGCCTGCTATGCATTCCCCTGACTCCCCCACCTCCAGCCCCAACCACAGGGCGTGCTGATAAGCTTTGGAATTTCTGCCAATCTCACAGGTTAAAAATGGTATCTCTGTATGCTTTTAATAAGCATTTCTCTTTGAAAATTGAGGCTGAGCATCTTTTCACATGTTTAAGAGCTATTTGTATTTCTTTTGCTGTGAACCCTCTGTTCATGTCCTTTGTTCACTTTCTCTATTAGGCTGCTGCAAAAGTCCTTACCCAACGGTTTGTGGCTTTCTCAGGGGAAGGGACTGTCTTGTGACGCAGAAAGGTTAAGAACTGTAAAGAAAAGAACAACAGTTCACCTTAACCTGATACCTATTTTGTGGTATACATACAGAGGTTTAAGTTTTAAAAAGTTTTAATTGAAGTTTAATTATACACACAGAAAATGTACATATGACATTACAGCACACACTCCTATAACCAACATCGGATCAAGGAACAATATTACCAGCACCCCAGAAGCCCCTCTCAACACTCCCTTCCAGTCCTCACCATGTGCAGATTCTTTTCTTCTGTAGCTTTACTTCTTGATTCCATTCTAAAGACAAGTTATCCACAAATCCCGGGTTCTCCACATCTTTGAAGCCACAGTGAAGGGGTTACCATCAGTAAGGAAAAGAGTCCTCGGGCTCCCTCTGCTGGTGATCAGCAGCTACCAGGAAAAACTGCCCCTCCCCTCCTGGAGCTCTGAGGATTGATTGACTGGAGTCTTGGAACTCAAATTGGTGCAGGCTTCATGGGAATCGGCACACACACACTTGGCTGGGTCATTTACCAAGGCATCACAAAGTCCTCCTTCACTCTCCATCCTGTTCCCCAACATTTCAGGAAAGCAACTGTCAAAATAACAGACCACAGTAGAGTGGTGGCTATAAAGAAAATGACAGCACTGAATTACCACTTCCAAACCCTTGCCTGTTCCCTCCCACAAAAACGGGAGACTATTGTGAAAGGCCCTGCTGCTCAAATCAACTGTCAAAGGCATCAGCAGTCCCAGTCATGTTTCCAGAAAGCTAGTAGACAACTGGAATTAATTGCTGAAATGACTGATTGACTGATGGACTCACTGGCTCCTGTGCTAGGTACAGAGATACAAAATGCAGCTCCTATTCTGGTGACCTGCATGTGAAGTGCCATGGGACAATGGCGTAGGGCCATTTAACCCACACAGGGGAGCAGGGATGAAGGGAGGGAGAGTCAACCTAACAGGTTCTTCTTGTCCTCCAGAAATTTAGAAGCTAGCAGGTGATACAAGAAATGTATGGGTAAAGGGCTGAACATAAGTTCAGGAGGCATCCGAGGAAGCGCCAGGTGAAGTGTTACTGTGGTCCTGACAGGGAGGGGCCCTGACCTGACAAAGTTGATAAGTGTTAGACACAGGAGCTGGAGGCACTTTAGTTGTGGGAGGGGCAAAAAGCAGATGCCTAGAGAAGCCAACAGGCCCCCACGTGGACTCTTGTAGAAGAGAGTGGGGATCACCACCACTGAGGCAGGTCCTTAGCATTGTGGGTCCAGAAACTCTACTTTGTCAGAGTACCCAGAGCCAAGCAAATTCAGGGGGATGGACTCACTATCTGTTAGCTGAAGATCCAGAAGCCAGGTGCAGTGTCTTAGTGTACAGAAGGGACGATGTCCTGCCCACAACTGGAATGCTTGTTTGCCTTCCAGGGCTCCGTTGTTTCTTTCCTCCGATTATTTCCCACCCTCTCCTTAAAGGACCTGTTGTTTCCTGTGGCTCAATGGCCACCGGTATGCAGACTCCACAGTCTTCACTTCCAGTACCCATCTCCCATGTGAGCTTCAGAACCGTCTATCTTCCTGCCTGCTGGACACCTCCACACAACTGCTCCAGGGATCTCTCAGGTTCACTCTGTCCAAGCTGAGCTCATTTAGAGAAATCTCAGCACAGAGAGGCAGTGATAGCAGACTCTACCAGGCTGCCTAGGTCCAAATTCTAGCTCTGCCACTTATTAGCTGTGTGACCTCAGGCGAGTTACTTAACTTCTCTTTGCTTCCGTTCCTCATCTGGAAGATGAAGGTGATAATGGCAATCTCATAGGATTGTGGTGAGAACTAAAATGAGTCTTCTGACATACAGGAAGAGCTATGAAAGTATCAGCTCTCATAGGCTAGGCATGGTGCTCATGTTTGCAATCCCAGCACTTTGGGAGGCTGAGGTGGGCAGATCACTTGAGGCCAGTAGTCTGAGACTAGCCTGGCTAACATGACAAAACCCTGTCCCTACAAAAAAAAAAAAAAATTAGCTGGCATGGCGACACATGTGGGTGACTGAGGCAGGAGAATCCCTTGAATTAGGAAGTGGAGGTTGCAGTGAGCCAAGATTGTACCACTGCACCCTAGCCTGGGCAACAGAGTGAGATTCTGTCTCAAAAAAGAAAAAAGAAAGAATAAAAGAAAGTATGTATTAGCTATTAGTAACTATTATCCTCAATTTAAAAGTTCTTCCCCTGCTCACTGTTAGCTGTGTTCAACAGAGTTTAACTGAGACGGGCACCAATATCCGTCCAGTTCTCAAACTGGAAAGCAAAGTATCATTGTCAGCTTTGTCTCACTGCTCATCCTGTTCATAGTCAGTCTCTCATCGAGGCCTATCTACACAACTCTCCAGTCGGCTCACTTGTTCTCCATACTTACAGTCACCTGCCCCTTCCATCATCATCACTTCAGGCCTGGATCACCATGCTGGCTCACGCTGAAACCAGTTATCTTTCCAAAATCCGGTCATTTCTCTTCCATAGCTCCCACAGTTCTTAGGAGGAGAAACTTCAGGATAAACCCCTCGTTGCAGCCTTTGGGACCTCATACCTGCTTTCATCTGCACTTGAAACTTTTATATTCAAAACCAAACCCTCCCACTCCCCAAACCTAGCCGGCTTCTTGGATTCCCTTCTTTAGTGAAGGGGGCCACCTACTGGCTTGGCTCAGGCCCAACACCTCGGCTTAGCAGGCTGCACAGCCCTGCTGGTCTCACCATCCGTGGGTATCGTTCCCATTCTAGCCTTCCCTCAGATGATCTCAAGTATCTTCTAACTGGTCGCTCTTACATTCCCCACCCTCCCCATCTACTTTCTAAGAGTCTGCTAGAATGATATAAATTGCTACTAAAAATACAAAAATTAGCAGAGCATGGTGGTGCTCGCCTGTAATCCCAGCTACTCGGGAGGCTGAGGCACAAGAATCAGTTGAACCTGGGTAGCGGAGGTAACAGTGAGCCAAGATCGTGCCACTTCACTCCAGCCTGGGCAACAGAGCAAGACCTCAAAAAAAAAAAAAGTTTCAATAGTTTCTGGCACAGAACACTCAATGCCTTCCTCTAACAAGTAATTACTGAGAGCCAAATATGTGCCACATAGAGTTTAGACCCTGGGGATACACTGTATTTTCATCAGTTCTAGGATACCACCAATTTAAAGACTCACCATTTATTGTAGGTACAAGTAAGAAAGAAAAAAAAAATACTACCAATTAAACCAAGACACATAGCTGGGCGCAGTGGCTCATGCCTGTAATCCCAGCACTTTGGGAGGCTGAGGTGGGCGGATCACCTGAGGTCAGAAGTTCGAGACCAGCCTGACCAATATAGTGAAACCCTGTCTTAAAAAAAAAAAAAAAAAAAAAAAAAAAAAACCAAGACACATTCGTGATTATAAGATACATCCAGATTTTCGGATTGCTATTAGTAAATTATGGGAAAATGTACATCTTCAATTCAATAAAAATAGTGACTAAAAAAAGACACAACATCCCTGTCCTCAAGTAGCTTCTATTCTAGTGAGGGGACCAAAAAAATAATGATACATTGTCAGGTAGTGATAAGTGCTGTCATAAAGCAGGGTAAAGGGACACAGAGTGAAGGGGGAACTTGGGTAGCCAAGAAAGACCCCCCTGGGGAGCTGATATGAGGAGAGACTTTGAATGAAGAGATGAGCTGGGGATAAACAATGCTCCAGGAGGGGAAACATCAAATACAAAAGACCTGAGAGGGAAGTATGCCTGCTGGGTTCAAATATGTGCAAAGAAAGTGTGGCTTGAACAGCCCTAGGCCCTGGGCAGCCAATTTCCTCAAGCCCAGTGATATTTTCCAGGTCAAAGCAGGTATTCCTGGTCTAGCTGGGTACATGCAGGAGGTGACGGTGGGGAGGCTAAGAAAAGCAGTATAACTCAGCGATCAGCAGGGTGGTATAGTCAGACTGCCTAGATTGGAATCCCTGTTCTGCCATTTACAAGTTATGTAATCTTGGACAAGTGCTCTAACTATGCTGAGCCTGGTTTCCTCAGCTGTAAAACAGACATCATAAAAGTACATTTCACAAATTGGTTATGAAGATTACATGAGCTAAAGTAAATCAAGACAAATAATCATTATCACTACCTTCTATCCCAAAGCCATTTTATTTCATTTTTTTGAGACAGGGTCTTGATCTGTAGCCCAGGCTAGAGTGCAGTGGCATGATCTGGGCTCACTGCAACCTCCACCTCCTGGGTTCAGAGATTCTTATGCCTCAGTTTCCCAACTAGCTGGGATTATAGGCATGTGCCACCATTCCCAGCTAATTTTTTTTTTGTATATATATATATGGGGTTTCATCATGCTGGCCAGGCTGGTCTTGAACGCCTGACTTCAGGTGATCCACCCGCCTCAGCCTCCTAAAGTGCTGGGAATACAGGCGTGAGACACCAGGCCTGGCCTACCCAAAATCATTTTTTAAAATTATATTGTGGTAAGGAATAAATTATTTGAGTCTTAAAACATAAGAACAGAATATTTTCCAGATTACCAACTGGTACAATGGCAGCCACAGTCTTAGGGAAATAATTTTCTTTATTACTTTGGACTTGGCTTCTCCAAAGTTTTCTTCCTATATAAACTGTTCTTGCAGTATAAATTCAGAATTAAGTTTCTCCTACTAAAGCATGTACACGACACTTGTAACAAGAAGGAAGCATTGTTAAGAGGAATTTTACATCTACCACAGCTTTTTAATTAAATGGCATTACCATGTATATTAATACAAAGTTGATTTTTTGAATATCAAGTCCACACACAAGTTCAGGCTTTTTCCCCATGATTAAAAAAGGCCCTGAATTGCTGGTATAGGACAGCAATCTGGCTTTTTGTTCACTCAGATCGCATTTTGTAGCTTTTCTATGTTATTCCGAGTCCTACGTATGATGACTTGAAACTTCAGGCCATGTCAGGTGTGTGAGTTGACAGACTTTAGTATTCACAAGAGGTTCTCATCTTCCAAGTACTCCCTGAGTAATGCATCACATTCCTGGAAAGCATCTACCTCTTTATGATGGAAATGTGCCTACATAAAATGAAATGCTGTAACTTTTTTGTTTTTAGCATTTAATATCATTAGGGATGGAAATCAGGTAAAATGAAAATTCACCAAAACTGTATTAAGCATCTACTAACCCCCAGGAACTGTGCTAAGCTCTGGGAATTCAATTGTGATCCAGACAATTCTTTCCCCTCAAGGATATATGAGTTTTGTGTGTGTGTGTGTGTTTTGTTGTTGTTGTTGTTTTAGACAGTTTTGCTTTGTTGCCCAGGCTGGAGTGCAGTGGCACAATCTCGGCTCACTGCAACCTCCACCTATGGGCTTCAAGAGATTCTCCTGCCTCAGCCTTCTGAGTAGCTGGGATTACAGGTGCATACCCCACCATGCCTGGCTAATTTTTCTGTATTATTAGTAGAGATAGGGTTTTGCCATGTGGGCAAGGCTGGTCTCAAACTCCTGACCTCAAGTGATCCACCCGCCTCCGCCTCCCAAAGTGTTGGGATTATAGGCACGAGCCACCACACCCAGCCTTCTCAAGGATATATGAGATTTTATCTGAAGCTATATTTTGAAGTGGCAGCTTAAAAACACATATTTGGTACTGATACATTTCACTTGGCGAAGTCTGAGAAAAAAATGCATCATATTTCCCGCTTTTTCTTTTCCAAGAGATGTTGAGAAGGGCAGTTTAAATCCTGACTTACTAGAACTATGTGACAAGGGACAAAGGCAGCTAGAACAAGTTATCTAATCTCTAATGTCATCTAATGCTATCTAGTTAGTATCATTAGGTTACAATGAATACAATGAACAGTTTTCTTTCATCCCTTCAGTTACTGAGCCTCTGGTATGAACGATGAGAATTTAAAATATTTTACCCAGGGCCAACTACATGCTTCGTGTTTAACAACATTATACAATAAATTGCTAGATTTACTTTACAGACATAGCCCAGGCAATCCAAAGCCTGGCTGTAGTTAGGCTGGACACAGTTAAACCATCTTCGGCAGCCTATCTAGTTCGTTGACGACGACTAAAGTATTGGGGAATGAATGATGGTGGAAGGGGCCAGTTTGGTCCAGGGAAAAACCATCACTCTAGGGGTGGGCCACAATCAACGCCAGCCGACTCTATTGAGCAAATTCATCCGTTGTCACAAAGCGTTGAGAAGTGCAGACATGGAGCTGGGGACTGGCAGGCGAGAAGAGGCACAGCTAGACCAGTCCTGGTGATGGAGCAGGTGGCAGCTGTTGCACAAATCACCTTTACCCGCTTGCCACCTGAGCAATATTCAGAATCAGAAAAACGTGAAGAACCCTAAAATCCATCTCCTTAGGTGAACTGCCTAAATCTTTTTGCAAAATTTGGCGTGTAGGTGCATTTCTTTGGCAAGAGGGTCTACAGTTCTCACTAGATTCTCAAAAGAGTCTAAACCTGAAAAAAACGATTCACCGATAAGGTCCAACTTCCTCACTTACTAGACAGAAAACTGAGGCCCAGAGAAGGAAAAGCAGTTGGCTCAAGACAAACAGCAGCGATATCAAAAGCGAAGGCATTTCAATTCAATTCTAATTCCGGCTTCACACGAATGGCCCCGGCCACGTTTAATATCTCTTCGCTTCTCTGCAGGCCCTGAAAGATCACCAGGAGGCAAGCGCTGGTATCCCAGCCGAGGAAAGGTCGCAGGCAGTCCAGATTCTAGCATCACAGAGACACTGGCCAAGCGCTCAGCCGGGGATCCGCTGCCATAAAGACCCCCGCACCCTGTCGTCGCCCCCGCTCCGCGGAATTCCGCTGCATAGGTGACTTCAAGTAGAGGACCAAGCACAAGGAGATCCCAGGGCGGTGGAGGCAGAGGGCGACTGCGTTGCCTGGCGCCTACTCACTCACCTGACAGAGGAGGAAGCAGGCACGCCCCAAAAGCGGGCCGGGAGCAAACCCACGCCACTGGGAGGAGAAAAACCGAAGAATAACAGGAAATGATGTAAGGCGCACGTGCTACCGAAGGGGGCGGGTGCAGGGCCATAGAAAGGCGCGGGCGCCGCCCTGCGCCTGCGCAGCCGTCGCCTGCAGCGCTGTGGAGTCACTGGGGTGGGAGGAGCATGAGTAGGGGGGCGGGGCGCATGCCGGAATGCGCAGGCTCAGTGCAACTCCTGCGGCGCGGGCCGTCCCCTTGGCGGATTTGGATCCGGGTCAGTCGGGCGCCGAGATTCGGGAGAAACGCTCTGAACTGACGGCCCCAGATCACCCAAGTGTCCCAGCTGCGAGGAGGTAAGTGCCCTGGCGTGACGGGGAGGGGCCGCGATACCACGTCTCGGCCTCTACAGCCGGCCGGGCCGCGGGCGGCTTTCCCCGGGCCCGCCCGCCTCTGGTCGCGTCGTCTCCCTGGGCTAGGCCCGGGCCTCTCCGTGCCCCCTCCGCCGCGGCCTGTACCTGCTGGAGCTCCCGAATTTTGCGCTCTCTCCCCTTCCCGCCTTCCTATCTTCCCGCGGCCCCCGCCCCGTCCCGCCCAGCGGCAGCTTCCCGTTTTCGCCCTCCTTGGCCGCCCTTTGCCCCTTCCCGCCCTTTCCCGGTCTCCTCGTAGCCCCATTCTCGTTGGCTGCCTTTTCGGCCCCACTCGTTTCTTCTCGTGCATCCCTTTGCCTCGCTCCGACTCCAGCCTCTGGTTCTGATCCCAGGAATCTCCCGAGAAGCGCAACTTTCCAGCTGGAGACCCCGGGCGGGCGGGGCCCCTGACAGCCCCGTCCTCTGCGCCCCCTTCTCCCCTCGGGTTCTGACCAGGAAATTTCCCCTGTTCATGTTTAACCGCGACAGGCCCAGACTCTGGGTGAAAAGAAATAACTTCGTGTTTTGGTTGCAGCACTGCGAGTGTAAAGGGATGAGTAGGTTGCACACGGTGGTGTGAATGTGCTTTTTGTCCTGGGGGCCGATTGTTTTCTCCCAGTCTAGTTTGCCTCTTCGAGTTGCTGGGCAGGGTTTTCTTTCCCCTACTCTGAGCTTCCTGGTGGTCTGGGAGTTTGGAAATCCTTAACGTTGTGATGACAACGCTTACGCGCGCATACCTTATTAATCGTTCTCTGGTCTTCTCGGGGGCCTGGAAATGTAGACCTAGACTTGAGATTCAAGGAGGTCTTGGTTAAAACGGCAAGTTACAAATAAGATTGTGACGCATTTCTTTCGTTGAAAGAGAAAAACCAGGAATTTGTCCTTTTAATGGAGGAACTTCGAAGAACTTTGTAATTTTCGTAAGGTTGTAGAAAATCCGAGGCACAGTTAAATTGCCTGGTGTGATTTAACACAAAGTAACTTGGAATAGGCTTTAAAGTTTCATCTCTTTGGAGATTGTTCAACTTGAAGAGTTCACTGCAGTGAAAACGCAAGACTGTCTCCCACAAATTTAATATTAATGAAGAAGGGCAAGCCAGTTGTATCTGTTGTCCAGAGTTAGTTGTACAGCCCTTGCTTTGAGTGAATGGGGATCTGGGGATGCAAGGGGACATAGTGAGCTTTTTATAATTACAAACATGCTCTCCTCTAGCTCTTAAAGTTACGCCTAACACCTTTGCTCTGGGCTGAAATAACAGAAAGAAGGCGAGTAGGCAAAAATGCTGAAAGTCTGAAAATCTTTTAGACAGAACTTCATTCCTGAAGTTTTAGTCTGTAGCCAGATTTTAATTTTGGCCTTTTGCTTTTTAGATGATAGATTTTCTTAATGTGTCAACAGGAATGTAAAGTTTGTATTAACATCTAGGGTGATCACCTGCCATGTTATTAAGTCAGCATGGTATAATTAAAAGTTACGTATGTGGTTTCAGAGCCTCTTAGCACAGTGTTACACTGTAAGCTCTTGGAGGGCAGGAATGAGATTTTAGGCCTTACAGAAATAGAGTTTAGGCTTCTGTCCCTAGTATTCAGTCTAGTATCATGCACGTGGTAGGAATTCTGTAAATATTTGTGGAAGAAATGAATTTCTGCCTGTAGGATTCAGCAGTGTATACTTAAATTTGACGTGTACGTAAATATGTTGACTGATTTCCAGAGGGTTAAAGAGGACTTGTGTGGGGTCTGTGAGTTAGGGAGATTGGCTCAGATGATTTACTAACTCTGTAAGGGCTGAACATTGACTAACGGGGTCATAAGGTAATTGAGGAACACTGTAAGTCAAACTTCAATGTAGTTCTACCAGCAGGAATAATTTGTTTACAACCTACCATAGTAGTTTTTTTAGATGATGTGAAGCTTTGAAGATACTGGAATAAGTGATTGCTCACCTCTCCTCTCAGATATATAGGAGTTTATTGTGTATTTGGGGGGGATCCTACCCTAAATTGAGAATGAGAGACTAGTGAAGCATGGGATTGTGCAGATAGTGTTTCTTCATGTTCATGTACTTAAATAAACCAGCAAAATGTATTTGGAGAGTGTTTTAATTTTTTTTTTTTTGTCCTGAGAAGTTGAGGTACAGGCTGGGTGAATTTTTTTTTTTTTTTCAGTAGCTGAATTATTTTGAGACTGTTTTCAGTGTTCCCCAGAGAACTCTGCCTAAAATACCTTAACTTCTGCAAATAAATAAGTGAGAAGTCCTGATTCCTTGCCTCTTTATTTTGCTGCTGGTACTACATGGTTACATTATATCAAACATTATGACACCTTGATGTTTATAATATTAGAGGTCTCACAGTAACTTTGGAGCCACCCTGAGAAACCAGCAGGTATGAATCAGAGAGGACCCAAGAGCCAGTGGAGAGGCATTCCTCCCTTTAAGAATGCCTAAGCGGGGTGGGGCGGGGGGTGAGGGGTAACAGCTTAGAAATGGTGGAACCCCATCTCTACTAAAAATACAAAAATTAGCTGGGCGTGGTGGTGCGCGCCTTTAGTCCCAGCTACTAGGGAGGCTGAGGCAGGAGAATCGCTTGAACCTGGGAGGTGGAGGTTGCAGTGAGCTGAGATTGTGCCACTGTACTCCAGCCTGGGTAACAGAGCAAGATTCTTGTCTCAAAAAAAAAAAAAAACTCTATTTCAGTTTTTTTGTTGTACTTTTTCTTTTCTGATTCTCTCTGATAATGTTCACAGATGCTGGTTTGCTTACTTTTTATTCAGGATTTGGTACTAATAACCCTGAGTGAAAAAAATAATTTGGAGACTAGATTCAAGGGTTTATTAGCAGACTTCTTTGTTGCATTTCTTGTTGCTTTGGTTGGTTCTTCTCCCTTTTTTTGTTTAAAGATAAAAATAAGGTGGAAAATATGGAGGACTTTGGTTAATCAGACTAGTTTAAAGAGATCATTTAATGGTGTATCTACACAATAGTAGTTTATATTTTTTTTCTTTCATCCTTTCTTTTGGGTAAATTTTTTTTTTTTCACTCATGTGCACAATGAATTTTTTGTATGGTCACTGGTATAGTTCATTAATTGTTTAACAATTACACTACTCCAGGCTATGGGGAAAAAAAAAATCCCACAAATGGAAGTATCAACCTTATTGGTAGAGTATATTTCTAATTCTGCTTTAACAGTGGTAACATCTTGTTCTCTAAAACATGTCTTCCTGAACATAACTGTCTGGGTCAGGATTGCTTTAGAGAAGTGCTATCATGTGTCATGAAGTTATACTCAACTAGGGTTAGGCCGGACAAATAGTGTCTTTTTTTTTTTTTTTTTTTTTAGAAAAAGAGAAAAGGAGAAAGAAAAAAAGAAATAGCAAAAGAAAGGAAAAAAAGAATGAAAGAGAAAGGAAGAGGGAGAGAGATTGGGATTCTTGTTTTATTGCCCAGGCTAGAATGCAGTCTAAAAATGGGTATTAAAAACCTCTTTTATGCCAATAATTGTGCTTAACAATAGAGACAGGAAGGGATAGGGGATGAAAATAACAAGCAGCCAACCAATATTTTATTTAAACCTGTGAAATGCTATGCAATTGCTGAGGAGTGATTTACTTCCAATTATGTGGTCACTTTTAAAATAGGTATAATGTGATACTGAGAAAAATGTATGTTTTGTGGATTTGGGGAGGAGAGTTCTGTAAATATTTGTTAAGTCTAGTTGTTCCAGGTCTGAGTTGATTTTAAAGAATCAGAGTGCTATGGTTTGAGCTATTCTCCTTTATTTCTGATGTCATTTTGTCCATAGATTTCTAGACCAACTGGGGAGATTCCCCTGTTAAAAAGTATGTGTACTGAAACACAGGTTTTAGGTCATCTGGTTTCGAAAATTGTGTAATAGGATACTAGCATCAAATATTTGAACAGTTTATATTCTGTCTTAGTACATACCCATTTTTTGTTATCATTTCATTTGTTTCCCCTTAATAAATGAAACCTATAGTCTTCAATTATCTGCACTGAAACTTCCTTTTAGAAATACAAATTTTCTTTTTTCTTCTAACAGTAATGGTAACAGGAATATAAATTTTTAACAAAAAGTATACTTTTGATCCCACCTGTTTTTACTTTGCTCACTTTATTTTCTTTTTTAATGTTAACAGGAACATTGATAAGTAGTGTAAAAACTTTCACAATGAAATCCGAAGCCAAAGATGGAGAGGAGGAGAGTCTACAGACTGCTTTCAAGAAATTAAGAGTGGATGCATCAGGGTAACTAAATATGTATTATTATTTGGAATTATTTACACATTTTAAATAGTTACTTTTCCCTAAAAAGCTCTTCCTCTTTTAATATTTCTCATTTTTCAAAGAATATATAAATGCTAATAATGTGGCATTCTTCCAGATTCTACACAGTATTGTTTTACTTTAATTAAAAACCCTTTGGTTAAATTTGAAAAGTAGCAGTTCATTTGCCCTTCTAAGTTGGGTGTTTTGGCTTTTGTTAACTTTGAGGAGGGTTTTTTAATCAAAGATTATCAAGCAATATCCCATCAGGGATTTTATCATGTGTCTCAAAGGAATCACAGTGTTTTTCACTAAAGTGGTGAGCTCAGTAGAAATCTATGAAGACACTGTAGATTTCATGGTCTGTGATTGCTAAGCCTATCACTATGGAAACCTCTATTCAGTAGGGTTCTGTCACAGAGATCAATAATCTTGGACCCTTTGGCCAAACTAATTAGAGCACCTGCATACCAGCTGCTGTCTGAATATTAATGTTTCACCCTTTGCAAAATGTTCTGTGTAAGACTCTTCTCACCCCAGTTTTTTCTCCCAGGCCAAAAGAAATATTAACATTTTTAATTGATATAAGAATTTTTCTTTTCATGAATGGAAACTACACACTGGAAGCTCAAAGTAGAACACCCCACAAGTAATAATAATCATTAATGTTTATTATTCGCTTACTTTGTCCTCAACACTGGGTTAAGTACTTTGTGGACATTATTTAATCCTCACTACCACCCTAGGTGATGGATACTTTTGTCATTTTAGTTTGCAGATGAGACTCACACAAATTAAATTACTTGCTAAAAGTCACATTGGTAAGAAGTTGCAGAGCCAGGATTTGAACCTAGACAGACTGTCTGCAGAGCTTGTGCTGGTAACCATCCTTTATGTGGTACCTTGACAACAATATGAAGAAATGCGTGCAGTACCTAGCACAAAGTAAAAATTAAATAGATGTTAGTTGTTGATATAGCCACTTGCCTATTGCTGGTACTATTTTTGGTATATCAAATAAGAAGCTTTATGCTGATAGATATGTGCAGTAGATGTTATAGATGCTCATGTTTGCTTCCATGATACTTCAAAAACATACCTTTTCTCCAGATAGTTTTCTAATATGGTCATCTTGCCAGTTCATATCAGTACTTTGATAAAGTGTCTTGGGAAATGGAAGCAAAGTAGAAAAGCAGATTTTTCCAGATTGTGGCTGCATATCCTTTGTGATTTCTTGTATAGGAATAATTTTTTAAATCAGGAAAATACCAGACATGTATACACACAATTATACATATAAATCTTTTAGTGTGTAAATTTATGTAAGTAACTCTTGATACACGGACTTCTTTCTTCATGTTCTAAGAGGTTGAAATAGAAAATTAAGCCAGGCTGGGCATGATGCCTCAGGCCTGTAATTCCAGTACTTTGGGAGGCCAAGGTGGGCAGATCACTTGAGCTCAGGAGTTCAAAACCAGCGTGGGCAACATGGCAAAACCCATTCTCTACAGAAAAAAAACAAAAAATTAGCTAGTCGTGGTAGTGCATGCCTGAAGTCCCAGCTGCTCTGTAGGCTGAGGCGAGAGGATCACTTGAGCCCAGGAGGTGGAGGTTGGAGTAAGCTGAGCTCATGCCACAGCACTCCACGCTGGGCAACAGAGTGAGACCCTGTCTCAAAAAAACAAACAAAAAACGTAAAATTAAGTCATTTTGGTATCCCTAAAAATTACTTGAAACATTATTTTTAAAATTTTCAAAATATATGATCAAAAATTAAATATTTATAAAACCAAATGCTGCATGTTCTCACTTAGAAGTAGGAGCTAAATATTGAGCACACATGGACATAAACATGGGTACAATAGACCCTGCTGACTACTGGAGTTGGGAGGGCGGGAGCAGAATGTGGGTTGAAGACCTACCTATTGGGTATTGTGTTAACGACCTGAGTCCAGTACACTCATGAGCAGTCCTATACATGTATCACCTGTATCTAAAATAAAAGCTGAAATTAAAAAAAATTATATATTTGTAGCATGTATTCTGCCTCGAATAAAATTATAAGAAGAGAAGGAGAACATTTGAGAAAACAAAGTAAGAGAAGGGGTGAGTCATTAACATGACTAAGCAGAATAAGACTTGTGTAGTAGTGTGTAGTATATTTCTAGTTGTTTTATATTGTTGCCAGTTTACAAGTGGGACATCTGAGGGATTGACTCATAAACCAACCAAGCCTTGCCAGGAATTTAGCATGATCCTGTTCAACAGGTTTTGATTCCTTAATGGTATTTGTCTTATTAGGACAAATCTCTATATATTTATTACAAAACAATATCCTTTTTATCTGACTGTAACATAATACATGCTTATTATAAAAAAAATTTACAAAAACAAACAGGATAAAAATGGAAGTAAAAATCACAGTTTACTATAACTGCTCTTAACATCCAGACCACTGGTTCATGATAGTCTATACTTATTTTACATGGTTGAGATCATATGTATGTATAGGTGTTTAACCATGCTGCTTTCTCTTTATAAACATTCCCCCATATCATTAAAAGTTCTTTGTACACTTAATTTCTAATAAATTCCCAACATTTCATTGTATAGATATGCCATAATTTAGAAATACAGTATTTTTTTCTGTTAGATATTTAGGTTATTCCCAGTTACTTTTTACTTTATGTTTCATTGAACATTATTTTAGTAGATTAATGTCTCTTTCTAAAGAATTTTTGTCAACAATATAGCACGTATAGTACGTAGTAGGAGAGGGTGTGTGTGTGTGTGTGTTTGTGGAAAAAATCCAAAAGGATTTCCACTAATGTCCGATGTTGTGGGTTGTAAGGTTATGGATGATTCTGTTTTTCTTGCTTTTAGATTTTTTCGTGTTCTTTACTGGAAACCCATGTTATCTGTATAATTTTAAACTACAAGAATTTAACTCTGAGTAATATTTCAAGTTTATTAGTTGCAAAAATTAGAATATTTTTCTAAAAGTTGAATAATATTTGAAAATTATTCAGTTTTAAGTTAGATGGAGTCTCCTAATGTTTTTGCTTCTAAACTTAGTTCCATGACTGGTTTGCCTGCATAAAATGAATGGTCAGTGTCATTAGCATTCTCTGGCCATAAGGCCTGATCTGCCCCAGAGAAACAGTCTGAAAGTCTATTTATATCCTGCTGCTGGGTATACTTACCAGTCATTCTTTGGCTTATGATTTTGCTATCATGGGCTTTTAGGGATCCTCTAAATTTGATTTTGAAGGAAAACTCACACTAAAAGCTAAGCAATTTTTGAGACTTAAACTAGAAAAAAATGTATTGCTGAATGTTGAATTTGAGTTAGTGAGAACAATATGTTCTCCTCATTTTACAGTTTTCTGTAGCGGTAAACTTTGTTCTTGTCTTCAGGTCCATAGCATCTCTGTCTGTTGGAGAAGGCACAGGTGTCAGAGCACCAGTCAGAACAGCAACAGACGATCCCAAACCTAAAACCACATGTGCATCTAAAGACAGTTGGCATGGGTAAGAGATTCTTACAGAAATTATTTTTATTCTGATGATATAAAACATTATTGGAATTTCCTTCCTGAATGTCCAGAAAAGAGTAGGTTATGATGTAGAACCTAAGACTCAATGATCAGAGAAGGACCTAATCCTTCTTTTGCTGAATTTGCTGAGACTTTCTGTTTGGCCTGGTCCATAGTCAATTTTTATGTATATTCTGTGTGTATTTGAGAAGATTGGGACTTCTCTAATTGTTCTTGGGTTCTACATTCATTAAATAAGACTTCTAAATGTGTTAGTTGAACTTTTTTTCAAGTTTTGGTCAACTTGACTTACAAATAATAAAAATGTATGTTGAAATATACCCCACGGAAGTGAATTTGTCTATTTTCCCTTTAAATTCTATATTTTTGCTTTATGTATCTTGAGGTTATTTTGTTAGATTTCTATAGCATTGGTTTATTCAGGTTTAGAATATTTCCCTCCTGAATTGAAACTTTTATTATATAGTGACATTCTTAATCCCTTATAATGGTTTTTGTCTTAAAGTTTTCTTCTACTTAGTGTTTCCCTTATGTGTCTTTTTTTTTTTTTTTTGAGACAGAGTCTCACTCTTACTCTGTCACACAGACTAGAGTGCAGTGGCACAATCTCAGCTCACTGCACCCTCGGCCTCTCAGGCTCAAGCAGTTCTCCTGCCTTGGCCTTCCAGGTAGCTGGGATTACAGGTGTCTGCCACCATGCCCGGTTAATTTTTTGTACTTTTAGTAAAGATTAGGTTTCACCATATTGGCCAGGCTGATCTTGAACCCCTGACCTTAAGTGATCCACCTGCCTTGGCCTCCCAAAGTGCTGGGATTATAGACATGAGCCACCATACCCAGTCTTCTATTCTTTCAAGAATTCTGTGTTCTTAAATTTTAGGTATGTTTCATATAAATAGTTTATGACTAGGTTTTATTTTTTTTCTGATTTCTAATTTTTTTTTCTTTTTTTCTTTTTTCACCTTGCCTCTCCTCCTTTAAAAACATTTGTTTGCAAGGATTTTGTTTGTTTTTTTTCTCTAGTGGTTTGGAAATGGCACACTTTGTTTCTATTCTTTTGTTTTTTCTTTGTTTTCTTTTTGAGACGGAGTCTAGCTCTGTCACACAGGCTAGAGTACGATGGCGGACAATGGCGCAATCTCAGCTCACTGCAACCTCTGCCTCCTAGGTTCAAGCAATTCTCCTGCCTCAGCCTCCTGAGTAGTTGGGATTACAGGCACCTGCCACCATGCCTGACTAATTTTTGTATTTTTAGTAGAGATGGGGTTTCACCATGTGGGTCAGGCTGATCTCAAACTGCTGACCTCAGATGATCTGCCCAGCTTGGCCTCCCATCCTGGGATTACAGGCATGAGCCACTGCACCCAGCCTGTTTCTATTCTTTCAGTAGTTGTTAGCCTTGATTTTACCATGCATGCTTTTAACAAAGACAAAAGTTAATAGTATTTTAGCCCTTCTCCTTAGAACCCTTTTCCTCTGATCGCTTGACTTCCATGATGTAGTTGCCCAATATTTTAGTTATGTTACTTATTTTTTATCTCACAAACTAGGTTTTATTATTATTTAAGCAAACAGTATTTATTTAGATTTATCTACTTGTTTATAATTTGTTTGCTCACCATGGTTTCACCTCAGACCTCCCGTATACACTCTCTTTCTTCCCAAAGTAGTTTCTTTAGTGAAGGTTTATTGCTATTAAATAGGACCTCTGCATTGTGTAACTCCATGTAGAATACATTTGAAAGGTGCTCCCGATGTTAAGTAACATCATGTCCTATTGATAAATAACAATCATCTGTATCCATGGGGGATTGATTCCAGGTCATCCCCACTCACACGCCCCTCTCAGTACCAAAATCTGAGGATGCTTATGTCTCTTAGACAGAATGGTGTAGTATTTGCATATTACCTATGCTCATTCACCTGTATACTTTAAATCAACTCTAGATTACTTATAATACCCACCACAATGCTTACACAACACTTCACTCACATGGAGTCAGCATGGTGCTCAGAGCACAGCAGATTCAAGTTTTGCTTTTTGGAATTTTGTGGAATTGTTTTTTTCCTGGATATTTTCAGTCTGCTGTTGGTTGAATCCACAGGTAGAATGCATGGATACAGAAGACCAACTATACTTTGCTTTCATTTATCTGAAAATGTCTTTATTTCATCCTTGTTTTTGAAAGATAGAGTTGATATACTTGACATTATATTTCTAGATTGACAGTTATTTTCTCTTAGCACTTCAAGGTATAGTTCATTGTCTTCTGGTTTCATTACATTGATAGTGAAAAGCATACCTTCAATCTAATTGTTATTATTTTGAAGTCTTTCTAGTCTCTAGCTGCTTTTAAGATCTTCTTCTTGTCTTTGCTATTCTATAGTTTTATGTGGATTTCTTTTTATTTGTCTTGCTCCAGTGTACTCCCTGCATTCATAGATTCTCTTATCAATTCAGAAAATTTTTCAGTCATTATGTCTATAAAAATCACTTGTCTTCTGTTCTCTATATACATTTATTCAAGACTCCAGAATTACTCTCATCTCTCTTAACTTTTACTTTTTTTCCAAATCCTTGTTTCTGTACTGCCTTTTAGGTCAAGGGTTGGCAAAGTTTTTTTGTAAAGCACCATATGGTAAATTTTTTAGGCTTTGGAGGCCAAGAAGCAAAAATCCAAGGATATTAATAAGTGCTTATATAAGAGAGAAAACTCCTACTCTACCCTGTTTGCCTGGGGTTGGCCATCCTGGCTGGTGGACTCATTTTGTTTGCAGTTGCTGTGACAGTCTCAGGATAAAGTGACTAGCCTGAAAGGAGAACCTTGTGGAATGGATGGGTAGCAGGTAGTGGCCAGGGTCAGTTTTACTCTCTGTCCCAGTGACACTCAGATCCCTGCATGCTCTTTTCTCCTCCAGAGATCCCAGCACTGGTTGGAGTCTTGAACTGAGATTCTGCCTCTCAATGATCAGCAGTTGCCAACAGTAGAGACCCAACATGTAGTTGTTAGCCAGTGTGAGTGCTGGACAGTGGTGCAACATATCCACTGCCTAGGAAGGCGGGCAGGGAGAATAGGGCAGGGGAGGATGCCCTAGCCTGGTCTCTGTGGCTTGCAGTGCTAGCCCACTGGAGCAGTGTCCATAAGCTGCACAGAAACAGGTAGACAGCCAGATTTGGCCCACAGGCTATAGTTTGTTGGCCCTTGTTAGAAATAATTCAGATTTATTTTCCAGTCAGTAATTCTTTCTTTAGCTGTCTGTACAAGTCCCCCTTACCCATAGGGGATACATTCTAAGAACCCCAGTGGACACTTGAAACTGCAGACAGTATCAAACCCATTTCCCATCAGTCGGAACACGTTTTGTTCATGTCTTCCACCTACAAATTTAATGCCTTTTCCATCTTAACTAAGGACTTACCGTGCACTGTGTCTGTAAGTTTCACAGTTTGAAGTGCAACAGCAAGACTATCACAAATTTGTTTTTCCTTTTTCACAATTTTACAGATAGATTTGTTCTTACCATAGATCCTAGCAACCTCAGTATATGATTTGTTTTCCTTATTAAGAACTTTCACCTTTTCACTTAAAGAAAGCCGTCTTAGTTCATTTTCTATTGCTGTAACTCAATACCTGAGACTAGGTAATTTTTAAAGAGACTTATTTCTTATAATTCTGGAGGCTGGGAAGTCTAAGAGCATGACATCAGCATCTGGTGTTTCATTGCTGCACCGTAACATGGGGAAGGATATCACGTGGCAAGGGGGCTCATGAGAAATAGCCAAACTGGCTTTTACAACAGAGCTGTTCTTGTGATAACTATCTCTCTCCCTGAATAACCCTTTAATTCATTATCTGTAGATGGATTAATCCATTCTTGAAAGCAGAGCCCTGGTGACCCAGTCACCCCCAAAGGTCTCAGCACTGATGCACTGGGGACCAAGTTTACAACACATGAACTTTTGGATGACACATTCTAATCATAGCAGAAGTACTTCATGGCTTTTCTTGGCATACCCACATTGCCAGCATCACTACTCTTGTACTTTGGGGCCATTGTTAAGTAAAATAAGAGTTACTTGAACACAAGCACTGCAGTACCATAATAGTTGATCTGATCACGAAGATGGCTACTAAGTGACTGATAGGTAGGTAGCATATACAGTGTGGATACCCTGGATGAAGAGGTGATTCACATCCCAGATGGGACTGAGCAGGATTGTGCAAGATTTCATCATGCTACTCACAGTGGGCACAATTTAAAACTTATCAATTGCTTATTTCTGGAATTTATTTAATATTTTCAGACCGTGGTTGACTGCAGATAACAAACTGTAGAAAGCGAAGCCATGGATATGATGGGCCTATTGTGTTCTGTTTAGCCTGTTCATTTAGTTTAATTCCAAATAAAAATTTTTTTGTTTTTCAGTGTCCTGTTTGGTTGTTGTCTCTAATTCACTTAGCAACTTCAAGTATCTTTTTGTTCATTTCTTTAATTTATTTAAATATTTTATGAATAGATCTCTTACATAGTGTGACCAGTAGTTCTCAGTATCTGAAAACCTCAGGGGTTGTAAATATTGTTAGTTTTTTGGTTGGCTTTGATTGATTGGCTGTTACCAATGATAAATGGATCAGAAATCTATGTAATAGTAATGGCATAATGGTCATTTGTAACATTAGCCTCACAGTGGTTCTGAAGCTGCTATAGCATATAGAATACATTCAAGTTTAGGGCACAATATTTAGGCTTTACAGAATCTGTTTCAGTTGTCTGTCTGAGGTGCTTCCCACAGACGCTCTGAGAGTTGGGACAGGGCATGTATTCTGTTGCAAATGTTTGGCCCAAGTGATTCAGTTAAAAAATACCATTATCTCACCTGGTTCTTTAGCTTGCTAATAAGATAATGTTGGAAGTTTTTGAGACACAAAGACTTAGGCAGCATAGAAATGGAAGCAGCTGCATCTCCTGGAGGAAATTATGACCTTAGACTCATAAATATGAGGGGAGGTAAATTTCCTACTCTCATAAAGAATCTATTGAGGACAGCTCTATATCTCAACATCTTCTTGTATATTTATTTCCCTCTTAGGTCTACAAGAAAGTCTTCACGAGGAGTAGTGAGAACTCAGCGTCGGCGACGTTCTAAGTCACCTGTCCTTCATCCTCCAAAGTTTATACATTGCAGTACAATAGCATCTTCTTCCAGCAGTCAACTCAAGCACAAAAGCCAGACTGACACCCCTGATGGCAGCAGTGGGCTGGGAATTTCAGCCCCTAAAGAGTTCAGTGCAGGAGAAAGCTCTACTTCTCTCGATGCTAATCACGCAGGGGCAGTTGTTGAGCCTTTGAGAACCTCCGTTCCAAGGCTCCCATCAGAGAGTAAGAAGGAAGACTCCTCTGACGCTACCCAGGTCTCCCAAGCAAGTCTCAAAGCCAGTGATCTCTCTGACTTTCAATCGGTTTCCAAGCTAAACCAGGGCAAGCCATGCACATGCATAGGCAAGGAGTGCCAGTGTAAGAGATGGCATGATATGGAAGTCTATTCCTTTTCAGGCCTGCAGAATGTCCCTCCCTTGGCTCCAGAACGAAGATCCACACTTGAGGACTACTCTCAGTCGCTGCACACCAGAACTCTGTCTGGCTCTCCCCGATCCTGTTCTGAGCAAGCTCGAGTCTTTGTGGATGATGTAACCATTGAGGACCTGTCAGGCTACATGGAGTATTACTTGTATATTCCCAAGAAAATGTCCCACATGGCAGAAATGATGTACACCTGATAGCAAGAAGCTAATTCATATGCTTTAAACCAATGAAGGCTTGTCAAAGAGATTTAGTTAATGGCAGACCTTGTGGCCACTTTGTGTGAGAAGACATCTCTTTCTGCTCACAGTGCTTGCAATAAAAACTTTTCTTGGCATCTCAGTTAATCTTCATTCTTTAAACTTACTCTCTGAGTTCTACGTACACTTCAAGGCGAGCAGATCAAAGAAAAATCCTCTTATTTAGAAATGTTCCTGGGGAATGAAGAAACCGTAATTACTTGAGACTGGCAGCAGTGGGTGTATGGTAAAGCCTTTGTGAAACAGTGCATTTTTCAGATTTGTTTAAGGTTTGGTAGCCAAGGAAAGTAAAACGTGATTTTGTAACTGCACTAAACATCTGTCATGCTGTAGTTGCCAGCCCAGAACATTAGAAGTTACAAGACTGGTTTAAACCACCTCTGATTTAATGCAAGATTTATTGTATCTATAAAGGTTTCTCCTGTTACTGTTAAGCCAGAGATCTAAGGTTTAGATTCCATTTGAATAAACTAGCTGGCCTGCCCTCTATTGTTTGAGAGCGTTATTACCCATCACTAAATAAGCCCTTGCTGGGGCTGTTCATCCTGAGACGTGACATGCAGTTTCAAGTAAGCAGCTTGGAATGGGCTGCTTCAGTTGGAGGGAGGGGGTGTAATATTTGAAACTAGTGTGTGTCTTCATCTCCAGCATTTAAAATATATAGCACGTTTTTTTATGTTACTTGTAATACAGGTCTCATACCTCAGTTGCAAACATTCTAAATGGTTACCTCTTTGAGCTGCCCTGTCACTCCAGCAACTCCACAAGAGAATTTTGTGCATTCTGTATCCCACGGATTTGGTTAACCATTTCAAAATTCCCTCCAGTTTGGTAAAAAAAAAATCTTGTCTTTGGTTTCAGCTGGATGATGAATCCTTGTTTTTCAGGTGGCTCCAGAATGAATGTTGCATGTGTTCAGACCATCCTAAGCAGACCCACCAAATTTAGTGACAGTGTCTAGCCATGTTAGCAATAATGTTAACAGAAGCTTTTGTTTAACTTACAAAATACATTTATATTATTTACTAAAACGTTGCACTGGCTATATGGTTGATTCATGATAATGGGAGGTGGGCTTCAACAAATAGGTGATTTGTACTTGGGGGAGAGGGGAAGGGTATTTACTAGAAAAACCCTGAGCTTAAGTAGTGGGAGTCCTCTGCTGGTTATTGGTTTACTGTGGATTTGGTGACATCTGAAGGCTGTGGTTAAAGCAAGGGAGCAAAATAACTTACAGCTCTAGAAGCTGTGACAGATATTTCTTAATGACAGAAGGTGCACTATGTTGTATATCTTAAGGCAGAAATTCTCAAAACTTTTTGTAAACACTTCTTTACACTGACAAAATTAGGACCCGAAAGGTTTTGTTATAATCTCCAAAAGGATATATCTTAATTACCATATTAGAAATTAAGATCTTTTAAAAATATCTGTTTAAAGATAACTCATTACAAGTTAACATAAAATTTTTTAATGACAAATAGTTCTTCGAAAAAACCAAGAGTGGCATTGTTCTACCTTTTTGCAAATCTTTTTGACGTTTGGCTTAATTTGTTTCTTCATTCAGTCTCTGGGAGATCGCATATTGTGTGGTCTCTGGCAAACTTGTATACTTGTGAGAGAGTGAGTGTGAAAAAGGCAACTAAGGTTGAATATTCCTTAAATGAAATGCTTGGGACCAGAAGTGTTTCAGATCTCAAGCTTTTTTCAGATTTTGAAAGATTTGCATTACATGCTTACCAGTTCAGCTTCCCTAATCCTAAAAGCCAAACTGCTCCAATGAGCATGTCCTTTGATCCTCATGTCAGCACTCAAAAAGTTCTAGATTTTGAAGCATATCAGATTTTGGATTTTCAGATCAGGGAACCTCGCTCAACTTGTAATGTTTTAGTACCATGAAAACAATTTTGACCTCAGATTTCCTAAAAGGGTCTCGGGGACTTCCAGGAATCCCCAGACCAAAATTCAAGTTTCTGGTTGTAAAGGTACCATCCCCCTCTCACCTCCACAATTAATGTTTTGGCTCACCTTAAAAACAAAAACTGGAGAGGAGTGGAGCTATTATAATTAAGTAGTGAGCTATTCAAGTTCATGTTAAGTGGACTTAACATGCTCTTTGGATTAAGATGAGGTCTTAAGCCTTTAAATCCTTTTTAGTTTGCTTTTCAAGCCCACGGTCTGATTATTTACTTTATGCTGTATATTAGTTCAGTAGTCACCAGAGAAGGAAGAATGATCCGTGTTCTTTTCATACAAAGATGTTAGGAGGGGTATAAGGATTGAAAAGGGCAAAGTTCCAATGACCTAGTAACTCGAAATCCAACTTGGATGAAAGTTTAGGCATTCCAGGTTTGTGGGAATAAGTTGTAAGTTATATACATCTCAGCAAATTCTTCCTCAAAACGTGAATCTTGAAGTCAAAAATTGCTCAGACCCAATTGGGCCAACTTTAACATTAGGGTCCCTCATTGGGACATCTGATTTCCTTTTGTGAATGTGACTTACCGAACTAATCTCCTTTCTCTGATACATGTAGGAAAATTGATTCGGCTTATGAATTGAGGGATTAAGTCTCACTCTGATGTTCCAAAAAAGTAACATCCTGATTTCCACATGCCTTTATTTAACAAGTTTTCATTGAACGTTCATTCATTCATTCAATAAATATCAAGTACCTACAACACAACAGGACACTGTACTAGATTCTGAGAATTGAACAGTAAGCAGAACAATATCCTTGTCCTCAGTAGAAAAAGATGATAAACATGTAAGTGGTATGGTGAGAAAAAGGATTAGGAGATAGGAAGGGGTGGGCTAGGGATAGGGTTGCTATTTGGGGTGGGCAGAGAAGCTGCTGTGATAAGGTGACATTTGAGCGGAGACCTGAAGGGAGTTGAGAGAGCGAGCCACAGGGGCATCTGAGGGAGGGGCATTCTTGGCAGAAGGAACCACAAAGTTGTCAGTGCAGCTTGAGCAGGTGGGGTCAGAGAGATAGGCAGGGGCAGATCATGGAGGGCCTGGTAGGCCATTTTAAAGGCACTGACTCCTCCTCTGAGTGAGATAGGGAGCAATTTGGGGGAGTAGAGGAGAGAGACATGACCAGACTTAACCGTTTTTTTTTTTTTTTTTTTTTTTTGAGACAGAGTCTTGCTCTGTTGCCCTGTTGCCCAGGCTGGAATGCAGTGGCACGATCTCAGCTCACTGCAACCTCTACCTCCTGGGTTCAAGCGATTCTTATGTGTCAGCCTCCCAGGTAGTGGGGATCACAGTTGTGCGCCACCATGTCTAATTTTTCTGTATTTTCAGTACAAATAGGCTTAATACCTAGGTGATGGGTTGATAGGTGCAGCAAACCACCATGGCACACACTTACCTGTGTAACAAAACTGCATGTCCTGAACATGTACCCCAGAACTTAAATTATTAAAAAGCCTGAGCACCTACTGTACAGTAGACATTGCAGCTCATCTGTGTCCACCCAGTGCCTGCACACAGTGGGTGCTCCTGGTCCTCCCAGCATCTAGCAGCTGATGACCCCTTCTGAAATCTTTTTTTTTTTTTGAGACGGAGCCTCACTCTGTCGCTCAGGCTAGAGTGCAGTGGTGCCATCTCGGCTCATTGCAACCTCTGCCTCCCAGGTTCAAGCAAGTCTCCTGCCTCAGCCTCCCAAGTAGCTGGGACTACAGGCACGTACCATGCCTGGCTAATTTGTATTTTTAGTAGAGATGGGGTTTCACCGTGTTAGAATGGTTTCGATCTCCTGACCTTGTCATCCACCCGCCTGCCTCAGCCTCCCAAAGTGCTGGGATTACAGGCATAAGCCACTGTGCCCGGCCCTGAAATCCTTTTTCAATTGACTTCCAGAATCCCTCCCTTGGTACTGCTCCTGCCTTACTGGTTCCTCCCCATCCCACTGAATTCTGTACCTTGGGAGTGTCCCAGACCTTTGTTCTCTGGCTTCTCTATCTACATTCATTTCTGAGGTCTCTAGTCACATGGCTTTGCATAACTTCCCTCTCCTGGTGACTTCTAAGTCTGCATCTCCAGCCCGCACCTCTCTCCTGATCTTCAGTTAGACATCCAGCCACCTACTCAACATTTCTAAATATCTCATGAGCATCTCAGGTTTGATAAGAACAAATGGAAACTCTCAATTTCCACTTGCAAATTTGTCCCTTCAGCTGACTCCAAACTTATTAAAATCTTTGGAGTCAATCTTAATTCCTGTCTTTCTCTCACACCCAAAATCCAGTCCATCAGCAAATCTCTGAAGGGATTTAGATTAAAATAATTCCAGAACACATCTTATCTCCTGCACCTGCCACGTGCCCAAGCCACCAAACCCATTGCCTGGCTCACTGCAGTAGCCTCCTAACAGTCCTCCTTGTCTTCCCTCAGTCTGCACATAGTAGCCAGTGCTCTTTCAAAAGGTTAAGTCTCGGTTGGGCATGGTGTCTCATGCCTGTAATCCCAGCACGTTTGGAGGCTGAGGCGGGTGGATTGCCTGAGGTCAGGAGTTCAAGACCAGACTGGCCAAAATGGCAAAACATTGTACTCTAGCCTGAGAGACAGTGAAGCTCCATCTCAAAAAAAAAAAAAAAAAGGATTTCAGAAGGGAGTCATCAGCTGCTAGATGCTGGGAGGACCAGAAGCACCCACTATGTGCAGGCACTGGGTAGACACAGATGATGAGCTGCAATGTCTACTGTACAGTAGGTGCTCAGGCTTTTTAATAATTTAAGTTCCGGGGTACGTGTTCAGGACATGCAGATTTGTTACATAGGTAAGCGTGTGCCATGGTGGTTTGCTGCACCTATCAACCCATCACCTAGGTATTAAGCCAATTTAACCCTGTATGCATTAGCTATTTATCCTGGTGCGTTCTCTCTTCCTGCCCGCAACCTCACCCACAGGCCCCATTGTTTCCTTCTCTGTGTCTATGTGTTTCCACTGTTCAGCTCCCACTTATAAGTGAGAACATGTTAGTTTTTTTGTTCCTGCGTTAGTTTGCTGAGAATAATGGCTTCCAGCTCCATCCATGTTCCTCCAAAGGACATGCTCTCCTTCCCTTTTATGGCTGCATAGTATTCCAGGGTGTATATGTACCACATTTTCTTTATCCAGTCTATCACTGATGGGCGTTTGTCCCGGGCAAAGACTTGGGCAGCTGAATTCAATTGATTGATCATTAGAGAAAAGCAATCAAAACCACAATGAGATACCACCTCACACCAGTTAGAATGGCAATTACAAAAGTCAAGAAACAAAAGATGCTGGTAAGGCTCTGGAGAAATAGGAATGCTTTTATATTCAATGGGAATGTAAATTCGTTCAACCGTTGTGGAAGATAATATGGCGATTCCTCAAAGATCTAGAACCAGAAATATTCTCATTACTGGGTATATATCCAAAGTAATATAAATCATTGTTATGAAAATACATGGACATGTATATTCACTGCAGGAGTATCCACTATTTTTTTTGGAAAGAAGAAAATCTTTGCTTTAAACAACTCATAGTCTGGGGGAGGAGCCAGCATTTGGGAAGGGGACTAGCCCAGCCAGGAAACCTGCCTGGAAAAGCTTCCTGGGCAGGTGAGCCTCACTCTGCTGAGCCTTTATGGCTGAGAAGAATTCCAGTGGATTTCTGGGCACATTCCTTCTGTTTGCTACGGATTTTCAGTTCTCTCCCTTTGAGGCTCCCAGAGAAGCAGTCAAGCTTGAGAAGTAGAGCAGGAAATAGAGGGAGAAAGTGACCAGGGAACAGAACCAAGGAGTGGGAAGAGATCTGGGAAGAAGAGAGAGAGAATAAGATAGCTACCTTTAAAACCAGTTTACAATTATTTCAAATTTATTTATTTTATTGTTATTTATTTATTTATCTTTGAGACAGAGTTGCACTCTCTCACCAAGGCTGGAGTGCAGCGGCACAATCTCGGCTCACTGCAGTCTCTGCCTCCTGGGTTCAAGTGATTCTCCAGGCTCAGCGTCCTGAGTAGCTGGGCTTACAGCCACCCACCACCACACCCAGCTAATTTTTGTATTTTTAGTAGAGATGGGGTTTCGCCATGTTGGCCAGGCTGGTCTCGAACCCCTGACCTCAGGTGATCTGCCCACCCAGGCCTCTCAAAGTGCTAGGATTACAGCCCTGAACCACCACACTCGGCCTATTTAGTTTTTAATTAATTTTTTTTTTTTTTTTTGAGAGAGAAGGTTTTGCTCCATCACCCAGGCTAGAGTGCAGTGGTGCAATCGAGACTCACTGCAGCCTTGACCTCCCAGGCTCAAGCAATCCTCCTGCCTCAGCCTCCGGAGTAGCTGGGACCACAGGCATGCACCACCTTGCCCGACTAATATTTCAAGTTTAGTAAATTCCACTGGATTTGAAGAACTTGGTTTTTCTGAGGAAAAGCTGTTGTAATTCATATAGCGCCACAAGAGGTCTCCCTTTCCCTGAAATGCACTGGTTTAAAAGGCGGGACAAATGGTAGCTTGTCAGAAAGCTCTGGGCAGGTAAGGCCAGTACCAAATTTGGCAAATAATTTTACTTAAACTTTAACAAAGGCAAAGTATCCCTTTACCAGTAACTTAGTTTTGCAGTTTAAAAAATGAGAAATCATAGAGTAATGTAGAATAAACTTGAATTGGGAAGAATAAAGAGTGCTTTGATGTCAAGATATTTAATATTTAGGAGGGGTTCTCTCTTCCCTCTTTGATGACTATTTTATTAAGCCTGAAAAGTAATTTGGTATGTGAGAGTAATACTAATAAGAGCTAATGCTAATTATATGTGTAGTGTGTCCTCAACCTTTTTACAGTATTAACTCTGTAATTCTCACCCAGCCATATAAGGTAGATACTGTTATCCTTGATACCAATAATCCTTTGAGGTAGGGACTTTTACAGGTGAAGAATTTGCAGTTTAGAGAAATTAACAATTGGTCCGAGGTCACACAGCTTGTGAGGGGCAGGACTGGGATTTGAACACGTATCTAACTCCAAAACTACTCATCCTGCGGTAAATGGATTCATGAACTTTTATGTTATTAAACAGTTTCTTAATTTGAAAACTTACAGTGGTTTTTGTTGTTATTGTTGTTGTTTTCTACTTCTTCTTCTTATTTTTTTGAGACAGGGTTGCCCAGGCCAGAGTGCAGCGGCACAAATGCAGCCCATTGCAGCCTGCAACTCCTTGACTCAAGCGATCCCCCGCCTCAGCTTCCCACGTAGCTGGGAACACAGGTATGCATCACCACGCCTGGATAATTTAAAATTTTTTTTTAAATTGTAGAGGTGGGGTCTGTTTTCCAGGCTGGTCTCAAACTCTTGGGCTCAAGCAATCTTCCAGGCTTGGCCTCCCAAAGTGCTGGAATTACAGTTGTGAGCCACCCTACCCGGCATCTACGGTGTTTTTAACCACAGATGAAAGTCAGATTCATCTGAGAAGCTGTTAAAAGAATTCAGCTGCCCAAGTCTTTGCCCGGGACAATCTAATTCGGTAGGTCTGGGGTGGAGCTCTGGGAACTCTATGTTTTTAAGTTCTATAGGTGATTCTTATGTGTAGCAACCCTGGGTAGAGCCACCCTAGGGAGCTGCTATAGATGAACAGTGGTTAAATTCACGTAGCAGTGGCCCCCTGGCGCAAGCATGTGATTACAGCATTGAATCCGCAGCTCAAACTCCCCTAGCTTCCAGTTTCAGATGCTCTTCCCTCTTCCCTTGAGAGCAGAGCTAGAAAGAAGTTTGTGATTCTCAGAAGACCTCAGTGAGAAGTGGCGAAAGCTGCACTCCCTGGGAGTAGCCCTGAGGTGTTCTTAGAAGTGAATTGTGCAAGCAGGCTGCCAGTCAACCTGGCCAGGGCTCACGCCTGACTACCGAGAGGGCACAGTCTTTATCCACGACTTGCTCCCTGTCAGCTTGGCAAGTGGACGGTGACAGTGAGCCCAAGAAGCTGACTGCTTCTACCTGGTGGTGAAACGCAAATACAGAAGGGGCTCTTTAAGGTCAGGGGCTGTGACCCAGGATGAAACCAAGTCCTAAGACAGGTAAACCCGCTGGAAGGAAAGGAGGGAACATTTTTTACCCACTTCCCGAACAAGAACAAGTCTTCCGCAGTGACTTTATGTGGCCTAAGTTATCGTGGGGTTTGGAAATATGTCAGACAAGTTTAAAGTCAGATGCTTGTCTAATGTTCTCTAGTAGGTACTGTGCTTAGTTCTCTTTCCCTTTGGTCCCTGTCTTCACACACACTCTCTCACACACCCATATACATAAACACACACACACGAACACACTCTCACCACACACACACATACTCTCATGACACAACACACACACACCCTCACACATAAACAGACACTCACACATACACACACCACACACACATACTCTCACCACACACACAACACACACCTTCACACACACACAAACACATTCAAACACACAATCTCACCACGCACATACTCTCACAACACACATGCACTCACACACCATCACACACACACTCACACATACAAACGCTCTCACCACACTCACATATACTCACAACACACACTCACATACTTTTGCACTCACACACAGCTTCACACACCACACACAACACACTCACACATACTCGCATACAAACACTCTCACAACACATACACTTTCACACACTCACACGTTCACACACGCAGACACACACAGACCTTCCTAGTCTTGGTGGCTCTTACCTTTCCCAGAATTCCTCTAGACTCGCATTAACCCTGGGCTTAGCTGGGCTTTACCCTTGTTAGCTCTGGCCACAGCTTCTTGCCGTGGAGATTTATTTGTTCTTTTTACTGGAGTGGTGGGAACCTGAGTGGCTGGAAATCCACCCAGGCCCTTCTCTCCTGACCCTGCCCCAAGAGCTTTCTGAAGTCTGGCCTCACAGGCTCCTAAGACGCTAGAGCAAAAGACAGTTCAGAAAGGGACATTTCAAAAAATCATGACCCTTGATAATTTCTGAGAGGACCTCATTACAACACAACTCTGGGTTGACAGGAAGGGGACTCCTTTGACCCTCAGGGTCTGCTGGGTCTGCGGCAGGGAGGGCACAGGGGCATCAAGGGGTGGGGAGAGGAAGCCAGCAAGACGCCCAGTCTGTGTCTCAGGCAGGGAGGAGGGCAGGCTCCTTGCCCTTCCAGAGGAAAGAGAAAGGGAATCGATGGTTGCTTCTGCACCCAGGTTCCTGGGGTGGAGGGAGTTCTGGGTGGTGCGTGAGCCCTGGACTCAGATTTCGTGTATCTTTCAGACCGTTTCCACAGCCTCACCTCTCTTTCTGACTTCTCGCCTCTGCTTTCGGAAGCACATGTGAAACTGTCTCCATTCCTTTCTCTTTAGGTCACCAGATTCCTTGATGGGGCTGGCAGTGGTGCTGTAGCCCCAGGTCCCCTTAGGGCATGTGAGCGGTGGTGGGGCTGAGACCTGCCAACCTCCTCGCTCTGGGGGATTTTCAGTGTTCCAGGACTCAGCGTTCCGGTCTCCCTCTCCCCTCCCTTCCCCGATTCCCCGGCGCCCGCCCTGCCTGTAGACCCAGGGGACTCTGAGAATGGAAGGGAGCTCTCACTCCCGGCAGGAAAAGACACCAAGGACCCTGGGCTGCCTGCACGCAGTTCTCAGCCTCCTGCCTCAGCCCTCCAGCCACCGCTGGGTCTGCGGCACGGGCAGGATTTGAAATACCCCTCCTTCCCGCTTTGAAGGAGGCTGGGCTGGCCGGGGTTATTTTGGGAGCAGCTTTGAGATCCAATGGCCTTGTTAGGGCAACACTGACCTTTCCGTCCCAGGAGGAGGGCAGGACTGGAGAAGGAGGCGGGGCAGCGGCGGGGAGACCAGCAGCCCCGCACACCCACTGGGGTGGAGAAGGGGGCCAGCAGGCTGCGGGAATTCAGCCTCAGGGGGGCTGTCACCCAGGGGAATTTCCCCTCTTTGAAAAGGCTGGGGACCCCTCCCCGCCACCCATTCACTGAGCTTCCTAAAGAGAGCACACCGTTTTCCCTTGGACTCCTTGGAAGGCAGACTTGGGACTCTCTGTGGGAACTTTGAACCTTTCCTTCCTGCTTTCTTCCCAGCAGGCAGCCTTGCTCTGGCTGGTGGAGTCGAGGCTCCCGGGCATGGCACTGACCAGCCGACCCAGTGCTGACTTGGAGCCTGGGCTCCTTCAGCCTCTGCTGGCCTCCTGCTTTCCCCGTCCTGGGGCGCAGTGGTGAGTCTGGGGGCCTGGCCCGAGGGCACTGGAGGAGCGTTGCCGCATCACCCACGCCCTCTGCACCCACGCTGGAGGACGCGGAGGTTGTCAGAGGCTATGATGAGATGAGCGGGGGCCGCTTCGACTTTGATGATGGTGGGGCGTACTGCGGGGGCTGGGAGGGGGGGAAGGCCCATGGGCACGGACTCTGCACAGGCCCCAAGGGCCAGGGCGAATACTCTGGCTCCTGGAACTTTGGCTTTGAAGTGGCAGGTGTCTATACCTGGCCCAGCGGAAACACCTTTGAGGGATACTGGAGCCAGGGCAAACGGCATGGGCTGGGCATAGAGACCAAGGGGCGCTGGCTCTACAAGGGCGAGTGGACACATGGCTTCAAGGGACGCTACGGAATCCGGCAGAGCTCAAGCAGCGGTGCCAAGTATGAGGGCACTTGGAACAATGGCCTGCAAGACGGCTATGGCACAGAGACCTATGCTGATGGAGGTGAGGCCAGTTGGGGGCCTGCAGAGCTGGGGTGGGGCCAGGGAGGGTTAGGAACACTGGTGGAGGTGGGAAAGGTGACGGGCAAGTGGCACAGAATCAGATGGGCTAGGATGTGATGTGCTGTGTGGCTTTGGGCAAGCTGCTCTACCTTTCTGAGCATCCATTTTCTTGTAGTAAAGGTGGAGCTAATAAAGGGGTTAATGAGAGGATTGGCAGGACTGCTTAGTACAAAGCTGGCCATATAAATGCACACTCAACACACACTCAGTAAAATGTAACTACTGCCATTTACATGTTCAGCATGTCCCAACATAGCTAGCCATGGAATATACTCTAGCAGAATTGGGGTAAGTCTCAACCTTGCCATGAAAATTATTTTCAAGCAGTAGATCATGAGGAGTATTCATTCATCCACCAACCCATCCACCTATCCACCTATCCATTCATCATCTATCTACGCACCAATCCACCCACCCGTCCATCCATCCACCCACCCACCTACCTGCGCATCCACCCACCCACCTACCTGCGCATCCATCCATCTACCCACCTGCATATTCATCTTTCCACCTAAACATTCATCATTTGTTTTTTGAAAAACCAAAAAACAAAGGCATGTAGACAAACAGTTATACATATTAAACACAAGTACGTATAGAATGCTGGGGCAGAAAGGAGCATTTAGATTTGAGGAGGTCAGGAAATACCTTAGTGGAGCTGACGCCCGAGCTTGATCTCTATAGGAAAGTTACATTTGTGAGGGTGGGCGTGGGGCAGAGAGAGGAGTGAGGACAAAGCTCAGAAGCATGAGAGTAGTAGTGGGTTAAAGAAATGGAGAGGAGTTTTCTGTGGCAAAACCGCCCTGTGGAGTGGCAGAGCAGATGTCATTACCTAGTCCATGGTGTGTAACACTGGACATATCACTTAGCTGGGCCACAGTTGCTTATCTATGAGATGGGCACTTTAGAATATCAGTACTGCTCAGAATGTGGTCAGTGGACAGGAAGCATGAGCACCATCAATCCATCAGTTAGAAATGCAAGTTCAGTGGCCTACCCAGATCTTCTCTTCAGAATCTCTGAGTGTGGGCCCAAACACTGCTTTCACAAGTGTGTCAGGCAATTTTTATACGTATTAGAGTTTTAAAAGTATTGCTTTCAATTAGGGCCTAGCAAACCATGGGTCATGGAGCAAACTGGCCTGCCGTAAGTTCTGCACAGCTTATAAGCTGAGAGTGATGTTACATTTTTAAATGTTTGGGAAGAAAAAAACAGTATTTTTTTGACACATGAAATTATTTAATTATTTGAAAGCCCCTACATAACAACCTTAATTTTGCTTCTTGTCCTGCAAAGCCTAAAGTATTTACTATCTGGCTTTTTTTTTTTTTTTTTTTTTTTTGAGACAGGGTCTCACTCTGTAGCCCAGGCTGGAGTGCAGTGGCACAGTCTCAGCTCACTGCAGCCTCTGCATCCCAGGTTCCTGTGATTCTCCCATCTCAGCCTCCCAAGTAGCTGGGACTACAGGCGCCTACCACCACACCCAGCTAATTAAAAAAAAAAAAAAAACCTGGTAGAGATGGGATTTTGCCATGTTGGCCAGGCTGGTCTTGAACTCCTGACCTCAAGTGATCCACCTGCCTTGGCCTTCCAAAGTGGTGGGATTACAGGTGTGAGCCATCATGCCCAGCCTTACCTGACTCTTTACAGTGAAAGTCTGCTGGCTGCGGCTTTGATTGGTCAAACTCTTTCTGATGCAGGATAATTCTACAGAGTCTTCCTAATGAGCTGTATTGGAAAGAGGAACCCACACAGATAACTCAAAACTGGCTAATTTTTACAAGAGATATTTGGCATCAGAAGGCATTCGTAGAATATTGTATTCGTCACTAGTGTCTCCTCTTTGACAGGGGACAGGAAGTGTGGGAGTGGGACTGGGACCAGATCAGCTGGAGCAGGAAAAGGCCTCAGCCAGCCCAGGGAGCAAGGTTTGCTGAAGTCGAGGCTCTTGGGCATGTTGACAGCAGCCTCAGGTGCAGGATAGATTTGCATCTGGGCTGCTAGTTGGTGGGTGAGGGCCTGCCCTTGAGACCATGTCTGGATGGTAACGAGGTCCCTGGAGTTTCTGCAGGTGTCTTTGGCTGCTACCTAGCATGTTGGGAACTGAACAGCCCTGAGCACAGATTCTGGCTCCACCACTTGCTAGTTGGGTGACCTTGAACCTTTTCTGAGCCTCTTGAATCTAGTACCATTTGGTTCACCAGATGTTTCATGCAGGCACAGTGCTAGACACTGGGGACAGAGCATAGAGCAAGCCTGTTTCTCTGGCTATAAAATGGAGATAATCCTTGCGTACTTACACGGCGTCAGTTACCTGTGCACAGTGGTGCACTGTAGGCATGTGTAGAATGTTCCTTCCGGTCCCTCTTCTCTTCAAACCAAGGTGTGTATTTGTGTGCCTGTGTGCATGTGTGTCTCTCTGTGCATGTGTGTGTCTCTGTCTGTGTGTGTGTGTTGGGGGTCTGGATGTGAGTCACAGGACACAAATTTCTGGGTCAAAGTGAGCATAGGAAACCACAGGCTCATCTCCCAATATGTCTAAAAGGGGAAAACCTATTCATTCATTCATTCATTCATTCATTCATGCAACCAATATTACTGAGCACCTGGTCTGTTCCAGGCACTGCTTCACAGCAAGTTCTAGGGCTGGGGCAGTGACCAAGACAAGGTCCTCAAGGAGCTGCCTGTCCAGTGGAGAAGTTGTACATAAGCCAGAAAACAAACATACATGTAATCTCTAGAAGTTCCAAGTGTTATGGAAAACACTGACAGAGGCGGAAGAAGATGGTGTTCTTAGATGGAGTGGTCTTAGAAGCCTGGAGAGGAAGTAGGTCCCCTCAGGCTGAGGGAATCCCGTTGCAAAGGCCCTGAGGCAGGGCTGGGCTTGGCGTGTTTGAGGAACAGCAAGAATGCCAGAGTGAGCGAGGAGTGCAACAGTCGTGGGGCTGGGCCGGATAACACAGGCTCTGCAGGCCCTGGGTTTATCCCATGTGTGCCCAGGAGCTCTTCAGCCCAGATGACCAGAAGTCCTGCTGTCTTGGTTTGTCAGAAGCTCAGACTTCTCCCGAATGAGACGACCCCACATCCAGGGGCCCTGGCAACCTCACAGATTCTCTTTCCCAAGCCACACATGAGGTGTAACTCTCCAAAATTAGATGTGGCCACCACTTTGGAAAATCTCTTTAATCAACCTGTCATCAGTCCCCAGAGGATTTGTTAAGGATCTGCCCTCACCCTTTCCCCTAACCTGGGTATCACTGAAGTGATGAATGTGGACAAATAAGATCCTATGATTAGGAACGTCTGGGAGTCAGACAGCCCTGGGTCATTCCCCTGACCCTGCCATGCTGTTTAAACTCACTAAGTCCCTTATCTATAAAATGGACGTATCCCAGTCTCTCAAAAGACTTTTTCATGGGACAAATGAGTACTCAGTGAATGGTTGTTGCTATTATTACTATTTTATATATATATATATATGTATATATATATTGAGACAGTCTCGCTCTGTCACCAGGCTAGAGTGCAGTGGTGCAATCTCGGCTCATTGCAACCTCCACCTTCCAGGTTCAAGTGATTCTCTTGCCTCAGTGTCCCAAGTAGCTGGGACTACAGGCGTGCGCTACCACACCCAGCTAATTTTTGTATTTTAGTAGAGACAGCGTTTCACCATGTTGGCCAGGATGGTCTTGATCTCTTGACCTCGTGATCTGCCCACCTCGGCCTCCCAAAGTGCTGGGATTACAGGTGTGTGCCATTGCACCCGGCCACTATTACCTATTATTAATCCGTCCAATAAATGTTTATTTAGTGACTATGATGAAGCTAGCACTATGCTACACCAGTGGTGTAGAAATAAGCAGAAGAGAAACACTCCCTGCCTCCACAGCAAATCTAACAGGAAATTGTCCTGCAGTACTGTGTCGGGTGCTAGGTAGGGACAGACGGGAGTAACAGAACCAGAGTGGGCAGCTGAGCAGACGCAGGCATTCAGGGAGGCTTTCTGAAGTCATTTGCAAGCTGAGCCCCGATGTACGTGCAAAAGCAAGCCAGGTGACAAGGACGGAGGAAGACTCCAGGACCAGAGGACAGCATGCAAAAGCTGGGAGGTCCAAAACTTCCCATCCAGCTAGGAGATAAAGCTGAAACTTGCATCTTATCCTCAAAGGTTCAGAAGTCTTCTCCACTGCTCCCCTTTTCTTGCAGTCAAGTGCAAAAAACAGCGGTTTTCCAAACTGGAGATGTCAACTCATTAGTGGATGGTGAAATCAATTCAGTGGGTCAGGACCTGCATTTTTCAAAAGGAAAGGATAGAATAGAATAGAAGTATCAGAGTATTTCACAGAATAAGATAAAGTATTATTTTTGGAAATATTTGTTCAGTTGGGGAGATATATATATATATGCACACACACAATGTGTGAGAGCGTGTGTATGTTTAAAAGTGTCTGCATTTATGTGTGTTTTGTGATGTAAAATGTATTTCTAACTGCAAGTCATGGTCAAAAAAGTCTGACACTCACTGTTCGAAGGTGACTTGACTTGGCATCTTCTTGGAAGCCCCTGACATTCCCATCTCCGCAGACCCCTCCCTATGTTCTAGGCTTTTTCCCTGGTCTGAGGATAAGCTCTTCAGCTTTCGCCTTGGAAGGGGAAGGTGGGGCTGGTGCAGGAGCTCCAGCCTCCCAAACCTGTTGTAAGCTGCTTGGCACCCCTCCCCCTCCTATAGCCCTCATTCCTCCCCGGCCATATATAGCAACGCTAAAAACAGCTGCTGACTTAAAGCACACACACACACCCCAGCCCTGAAAGAGTAATGCACTTGTTGCGTGGCTGGCTGGCTGTTCCCACCAAGACACTCATGGACTCCAGACCTCCTAGATTCCATGGTGCTTTTTGTTTTCTGATGTTCTTGGTCCTGGGGCCCCTGCTTTGGCCTTAGAGACCCATAAATGCCCTGAAACTTCAGGCATGATGTGCACATATGTGCAAGACTATCTGTGTTTTTCTGGGGGGCATTTTCTCACATAGTCTCAGATTCTCCAAGTCATCTCTTGCTCAGATAAGTTCCAGAACCACTGATGACTTTAATAATCCCTTCCCCGAAATGTGCACTGGAAGAACCAAGCCTGAAGTTGACTTTTTTCAATAAAGCTAATAAAAATAATAACAGTAAGGCTGAGGTGGTCAAACTGCTTTAGCCCAGAAGTTCTAGACCAGCCTGGGCAATATGGTGAAACCCCATCTCTACAAAAAAGAAAAATACAAAAATTAGCTGAATGTTGTGGCACATGCCTGTAGTCTCAACTATTTCAGAGGCTGAGGTGGGAGGATCACTTAAGCCCAGGACATCGAGGCTGCAGAGAGGCATGATCACATTACTGCACTCCAGGCTGCGCAACAGAATGAGAAACCGTGTCAAAAAAAAAAGCAACAAATAGTAACAATAGTTAACATTTTTGGAGTGCTAAGTCCCAGGCATTGTTCCTAGCACTTGAGTTAGGTTGTATTATTTTTTTATTTATTTTTTGAGACGAAGTTTCACTCTTATTGCCCAGGCTGGAGTGCAGCAACCCAATCTTGGCTCACTGCAACCTCCACCTCCCAGGTTCAAGCTATTCTTCTACCTCAACCTCCTGAGTAGTTGGGACTACAGGCATGTGTCACCACGCCCAGCTAATATTTTTGTATTTTTAGTAGAAACGGGGTGTCACCATTTTGGCCAGGCTAGTCTGGAACTCCTGACCTCAGGTGATCCACCTGCTTCGGCCTCCCAAAGTGCTGAAATTACAGGGGTGAGCCACCGCGCCTGGCCTGCTGTGTTATTTAAACCTTCACACAACAACTTCATGCAGAAGCAGTTACGACTCCTGTTTTACAGATGAGGAAACTGAGATGGAGAGCATGCTAGTACCTCACTCAAGATTGTCTAGCTAATAAGCAGAGATGCAGTTATTATTGATAATAATAACAACTGATCATTAAATATTTTATATTATAAATATTTTAATACATGTAAGCCCTGATACAAAATGGGACATGCTACGTAATTTGTGAGACCCAGTGCAAAATGAAAATGTAGGCCTTTTCTTTAAAATTATTAAGTATTTTAAGATGGGAACAATAGAGCATTAACCCAGGTGCAGGGCCCTTCTGAGTGCTGTGTCCTACAAGACTACATAGTTCCAGCATCCACAGAGCTGGTCTCGACAATGGTAATAACTCTGCCTGGCTACTAGTTAATGTGCCTTTACTATGTACCAGCCTCTGGTTAAGAGTCTTATGAGCATTGTATTACTTGGGCTTCCTCATAACCCTCTCATCTACTACCCTAGTGGCTTTTAAACTGTCATAATTGCAATCCCACTATAAGATATGTATTTTATTCCTTCTCTGGGAAGTGAATGCAAAATATATATATATATATGTATTTTACATTGTAATTGTATACCTATACACATCTAAAAAAAAAAGTAAAACTGAAACAAGCCATCACAAAAGAGATTTTCCTTCCTAGGTAAAATGCTTGCTATTTTCTCTTTTATTCTATTTTGTTGAGAGAATTAAATGCGGCCCTGATCCAGGTAAAGCTCTTAGAACAGGGTTTGGCATGGTTAGTTCTTTTATTATTATTATATGCTGAAAAGTTGAGACTTTATGTTTAATTATGACAATTGGGTCAAAAACCCAAGCTTCTGCTTTCTGGATCCAGTTTTCTTTCTTCTGCTCAAAGCTTATGACTTAAGCTGATTTTAGTCCAATTGACTCTGAACACAGGGGCTATGTGATTTTGCCAGGCGGAGGACTGAGCAGTAAGTACCTGGTGTCACATTCTCTGGGCCTATGATACATGTTCCTTGCAGAGATAAGCTTGAAAGAACTTAACTTCCATATTTATTTATTTATTTTCATAATAGAATATCTTTTCTATTGGTCAGTTTCTCTATCTTTATGCCAATGTCATGCTGCCTTGGTTACTGTAGCTGTATACCGCCATAAAATCAGAGTAAATTCTTTCACTTTGCTCTTCTTGTTCGACACTGGATTATTCCAGGTCATTTCCATTTTAAAATCAGCTTCCTCAGCCTGGGAAACAGAGTGAGACCCTGTCTCAAAAACAAAACAAAACAAGAAAACCAGCTTCTTGATTTCTGAGAAATGCCCGCTGGGATTTTGATGAAGATTGTATGAAGTCTATATAGATCAGTTTGAGAGAATGGACATCTTATTAGCAGTGAGTCTTCCAACCCATGAACATGGTATACATCTCTATTTGTTTAGGTTTTCTTTAATTTCCCCCAGCAATGGTTTAGAGATTTCAATGTCTTACGCATCTTTTGTTAATTTTATCCCAGCGTATTTTAGTTTTTGTGACATTGTAAATGGCATTTAACATTTTATTTTCTCAATTGTTCACTGCTAGTTTATAGAAATATAACTATTGTTGTATATTGACTTTGAATTCCTTTACCTTGCTCAGTTAATTTCTTAGTTCTAGCAGATCTTTTTGTTTTTGTTTTTCGCATTAAAAGGAATATCTTTTAACTTGAAATAGTTTGTTTTTAAAAATCAAGTGTAGAAGCCCTGAGGGAATCTAATATTATAAAGGAAGACATGTGATATTTAAGCATCTGAGACTTAGAGTAGCCAGATCTGGGTTCAAATCCCAGTTGTGCCAGTTCTTAACCATGTGAACCTGGGCACACCATGTAACCTCCCTGAGCTTCCATTTCCATTTTTCTTTTAGGGATGTGTTAAAATCTCCCTCAGAATATGGTCGAGACAAGGAAACAAGATAATACATGTGAAGCACTCAGCACAATGCCTGGCACACAGGAAACACAAAATATGTGTTTCTGTACTTTCTTCACATCCCAAAGGGTGAATTAATTCAGGATGGCCCGAACCGTAACTGTCCCTGTCTTTGGGAGGATATTTGAAGACAAAAAACTTGGGAACAGTGAATAAGACAAGACTGATTCACTTAGTTCTGCCTTGATACCTGCCCGTGTAGACGGAATCCATACCAGACACGATTCCGTTTCCAATGTAGAATCAGCATAATTTAACCTCATCTTGGAAATCTCATGTCCCAGTTCACAGCCAGGTATCAGCGTGACAGGCAGCTGAGTTGCTGTCTTGGCAGCTTCTGGGCATTCTACAGAGACCCCAGGAGAGCACAGCAGACCCTTAGCAGGACAGGAAAGCGGACATTATTAGTCTTTCCTCTCCACAGCCTTGTTTTCAGTGATTCATGTGTCCAGTTGGCCAAATCTCTGCAGACGTGCCCCTGTCCAAGGCCAGGCCTTTGGGATTCATCGAGCTTGCTTGTTTCCAGGGCTTACTAATTCAGTGCCCAGCAGCTGTTCCCTGGAGCAGGCCTTGCCCTCCACACCCTTGTGAGGAATGTTGAGTCTTATTTTCTAAGGGCCCTGGATGAGGGTGGAGTGTGGGGCAAGGGCGACATGGTTGCTTCCTGCCATAGACTTCCTGCCGTGGAGGGTTATCCTTGTTCTCACCTGTCTCTTCCCGAGGTGAAGCCACAGACTAGGGGAGTAGTTAGGGCTGGCACTCCTCCCTCCTATGTAACTTTCACTCCCTGCTTAAAGGGAACCGATGATTGTTGCCTGGCACAGATCTGTGCTGGCAGAATCCACAGAGCAGCCCAGGTGTGCTAGGAACTCCAGAGTGACCCCTGCTCTGGGCCAGGAATGAGCACCTTGTGCCTGGAGGTCTTCCTGCCAATGCTGGCTGGCCATTGCTGTGGATAGGGTAGAGTTGGGGTCACACATGGAGGCCGATGGCTGCACGCAGCCTCCAGAGGACACTCTATGGCATGCACCATGCTTTTATTATTTCTATTTTTAATTAAATTAGAATACTTTATGGGTACTTTTTTATTTTTTATTTTTATTTATTTATTCATTGACAGGGTCTTGCTCTGTCTCCCAGCCTGGAGTGCAATGGTACAATCACGGCTCAGCACAGTCTCGACTTCCTGGGCTCAAGCAGTCCTCCCACCCCAGCCTGCGAGTGCCTAGGACTACAGGCGCATGCCACCCTGTCTGGCTAATTTTTTTGTAGAGATGGGGTTTTTCCTTGTTGACCGGGCTGGTCTCGAACTCCCGAGCCCAAGCCATCCACCTTCATCAGCTTCCCAAATTGCTGGGATTACAGGTGTGAGCCACTGTGCCTGGCCTATGGGGTACCTTTTAATGCAGTGATCTAATTTAACATCATCAGTGACAGACAAACCTACAGTACGTACCCTTGACAGGATGTACGGAGAAGGCCAGCACTTTAAGAGGCTGAGACAGGAGGGTTGCTTGAGCCCAGGAGTTCAAGACCAGCCTGGGCAACATGGTGAGACCCTGTCTCCAGAAGGAAAAAAGAAAGAAACAGGATCTGATCCCTTGGATGAGATTCTTTTAGCTATAGTGTTGAGAAGAGGCTGTTTTGGGAAGACAGGTATTGAGTGAGGGGAAGGTGGCATGGAGACCAGCTAGTGAGTTTATTACAATTGTTATTGGTGAGATGATGGTGACTGGCACCACCACCTTGCAGCAGCGGAGGTGGAGAGAAGATGCATTTTGAAGTAAGAGCTTATAGACTGGATAGGAGTGAGAGAAAGAGAAGTCATGGATGGTCCCAAGGCCTTGGCCTGAGCCATGGAGGGATGGTGCCGCCATGAACTGAGATGGGATGAGGGTTTGAGGAGGGAAGGTCAGGAGTTCAGTGCTAGACACCATAGGCGAGAGATGCCTGCTGGAAGTGTCCATGGGCGTTGGGGTTGCGGGCAGGCCTGTGCACGGGTAGGTGGGGCTCCCTTTAGACTCTCTCCCCTTGACCTTTCATGCCTCCTGCACATACAATGATTTCTGGTCCCCAAAGCCCTAAGGGCTGCTGAGCTGACCCAAGGCCTGGAAATGGGGCTGTCCTCCAGGCCACAGGCTCCTGTGCTGTCAGCACCCAGGCGATGCCTCCTGGTTAATCCTCTGCTTCTGGTGTGAGCTACGGGGCATCATCCGGGGCAGCGCCTCTGGATGTACGAGTGGTGGAGCCTGCGGGCTCAGGGACTTGTCATCCACCCGCTGCAACCTGACCCTGCTCCCGGGAGCTGGTCCCAAAGCTCCTCCGCTTTGGGTTGTCTGTTGGTGATCCCAGGAAATCAGAGACTGTGGAGATTTGATGGACAGCAGCATTTGGAAGCCATGGGAAGGGACTTTGGTGCCAGCCTTGTAGGCGAGCCAGGGAGCAAGGCCTTGGAATTGTTATGAGAAAAATGTAATGCAGTCTAAGTCCTCACTAAAGGGTCTGTTAAATTAATTTATGAGGCCATGCGATGAAGTAATAAAGGCCTTTAAAAAGACAGGGGTGGACCCACCTATATTCATACAGAAAGAAATCTAAGGCATTATAAGTGAACAGCAGCCTTTTGGCAAATATTTATTGAGTGCCTGCTAGGTGCTAGGTAGTGTTCTCAGAGATGGGGGCAGTGGTAGACTGGTGAACAGCTAAGCTTTCAGTCTATTTGTGATAAGTATATGGTTGCAATTTGGCAGAAGAAGGCCTGGAAGGATCTAAATCATTAACAGTTACCCTGGGGAGATCAGATAGAGGTCTTTTCTTTTATATACTCTTCTGTTGTTTTGGATTTTTTGCAATGAGCATGTATATGACTTTTGCAATATATATTTTTCTTTTTTTTAAATTTGAGACAGGGTCCCACTCTGTCATCCAGGCTGGAGTGGAGGAGGCATCTTGGCCCACTGCAACCTCCATCCCTGCATGGGGCTCAAGCAATCCTCCCACCTCAGCCTCCCGAATAGCTGGGACAACAGACATGCACCACCACACCCAGCTACTTTTTTGTATTTTCAGTAGAGATAGGTCTTGAACTCCTGACCTCAAGAGATCCACATACCTCAGCTTCCCAAAGTGCTGGGATTACAGTCATGAGCCACTGCACCTGGCCCAACTTTTGAAATTTTTATTTTATTTTTAATTTTTAGTTAATTTATTACTTTTTTTTTTTTTTTTTTGAGCTGGAATCTCTGTTGCCCAGGCTGGAGTGCAGTGGCATGATCTCGGCTCACTGCAACCTCCGTCTCCCAGGTTCAAGCGATTCTCTTGCCTCAGCTTCCCAAGTAGCTGGGATTACAGGTGAGCACCACCACACCTGGCAAAGTTTTGTATTTTTAGTAGAGACAGGGCTTCACCATGTTGGCCAGGCTGGCCGTGAACTCCTGACTTCAAGTGATCCGCCTGCCTCGGCCTCCCAGAGTGCTGGGATTACATGCATGAGCCACTGCACCTGGCCCAACTTTTGCAAGTGCTTCCGCCATACAAACAGTATTTACATGTAGACATAACAAGAAGTCCTCAGGATGCAAAAGGGTTGGGGGTGGGGGTATCTGAACACAGTTTTCCAGAATCTAGGCTCAGAATCCTGGATGGTCTCCCTTTGTTTCTCCCTACTCTGGGTACTCAGTTTTTCAATGCAAGGCAGGGTTGAAAGAGCAATTGAGGGGAGGAACCTGTTCCTCAGTCTCAGCTGAGCTACTCTCGGGCTGTGTGGCCTTGGGCAGGTCCCTCTACCTCTCTGAGCCTAAGATTCCTCTCCGGTATAATGAAAGAACAAGACTACACTTATCCATAAAGGTAAGCAGATTTAGCCACGCACAACACTGGCTAATTGGCCGTGGCTACCTGGGAAAGTGGTGAGGGGAGACTCCAGGCCATGGTGCTACTCAGCCTCATGACCCATGTGCAATGTCAGTTGTGGACACAGGGAATAAGTGGTGTATGTGATGGATTACTCATGGCCTTGGACTAGAAGATCTTGTCATTGTCTGATGAAATTTTTGTGTGCTTGTTTTACGGTTAAAGTGAACTTATTGGGACACTGGTATCGTAGTAGAGAAAGAATTTAATAAATGTAGGGCTAGTCAAGTGAAAAGATGAGAGTTTATTATTTAAATTTGTCTCTGAAAGTTTAGAATCCAGTGTTTCTTAAGGATAGTTTGGCGGGCAGGGGGCTAGGGAGAGGCAAATGTTGATCGGTTGGGTTGGGTTGGGTTGAGGATGAAATGATAGGAAGTTGAAGCTGTTTTTTTTTGTATTGAGGCAGTTTTGGGGTGGGAGTTATGGGACCGGTTGAATTAGTTTTTTGTTATGAGTCATAGGTCTGGGTAGAATCATCAGAAAGTAAAAGTTCAAAAAATATTTTAAAGACCAATTTTAGGTTTTGACAGTAGTGATGTTATCTCTAAGAGTCGCTGGGAGGTTACAAGCCTTGTAACCTCTGGCTATATTTCTCTGGAGTCCTAATTTTATAAAGGCAGTTTGGTCTCTGAGTAAAGAGGGAGTTAGTTTCGGAAAAGGTCTGTTAACTATGTTTGTCTTAAACTATTAACTCAATTATTTTTATAGTTAGTTTGGTCTATATCCAGGAATGAGTGAAGACAGCTTGTGAGGTGAGAAGTGAGATGGAGTTGGTTATGCCAGATTTTTTTTTTTTTGAGACAGAGTTTCACTCTTGTTACCCAGGCTGGAGTGCAATGGCGCCATCTCGGCTCACTGCAACCTCCACCTCCCGGGTTCAAGCAGTTCTCCTGCCTCAGCCTCCTGAGTAGCTGGGACTACAGGCGTGCGCCACCAGGCCCAGCTAATTTTTGTATTTTTAATAGAGATGGAGTTTCACCATGTGGACCAGGATGGTCTCGATCTCTTGACCTCGTGATCCACCCACCTTGGCCTCCCAAAGTGCTACAATTCTAGGCATGAGCCACTGTGCCCGGCCTATATCAGATTTTTTTACTGTTATAATATTTCTATGTCAGATTTTTTTCACTGTCACAATTTTTATGAAAGTGGATTTAATCTCCAAGCTCCACTCCAGCTGCGACCTTCTCAGGATTCAAATATTCTCACTTACACCAGAGTTGAGGTTGTCTATGGCTGTGTTGGACATTTGCAATAGAACTCTAACAGCTCATATTAAATATGGGTTATTGAGCCCTGTTTGGTGACCCATGCCTATAATGGTAGCATTGGGAGGCTGAGGCAAGAGTATTGCTTGAGTCCAGGAGTTCAAGAGCAGGGATCTGGGCAACATAGTGAGACCACATCTCTACAAAACATAATTAGCCAGGCGTGGTGGCAGGCACCTGTGGTCCCAGTGACTTGAGAGGCTAAGGTGGCAGGATCACTTTAGCTCAGAAGGTTGAGGCTGCAGTGAGCTGTGATTGTGCCACTGCACTCCAGCTTGGATTACAGAGTGAGACTGTCTTGAAACAAAACAAAACAAAAATATTGATATATACACACATATGGGTTCCTAGATCCAGCTCCTACTGGCTTGTGAGAGCTCAGGAACTTTGCAGTCATGGTGGGAATATTCACACAGTGGAAACTGACTAACGTTACAGACTGAGGTTGGTTGGTTGTTTTTTCCTAAAGAGCTGGTTTGCTACTGTATCCCAGCTATTGTGCTAATATGAAATGTCTTTTTTTTTTCTTCTCTCCAATTTAGGGTGATCAGCCATCTCCATTTGCCTGAAACTGCTCTGATGTTAGCACTGAAAGTTCTACATCCCAGGAAACCCCTCAGACATAGGCAAACTGGGATGACTGGTCACCCTACGATCTTTTCCATGAAGTGAAGGGAGCCAACCTCTGTGGCGAGCCTGAGATTTCTGCCAGATAACCCATGTAATACAGCAACACTGCAAAGTAAACTTGCTATGCTCACTTTACTGAGAGGAGACAGACTCGAAGATAGTATATTTAAGGCCTGTGCTCGTTAATGCATTTGACAGTATCTGCTGCGTGTTTTCCACGCAGTTAGTTTCTGCATTGATTGCTGAAGATGCTGTGGTGGACAAGGCAGACCTGCCCCGGCCCCCAGGTGCATGTATCCTAACAGCAGAGACCGGTATCTAACAGTTACTTAAATACAAAATGTGATACATATTTTGCAGGAAAAATAGGAGAGTTTATGAACTGACAACCGGGGGACCTTGTCTGGTCTGATAATCAGAGAAGGCTTCCTTGAGGAAGTGATGTTTGAGCTGAGATCTGCAGGTTGAACAGGGATAAACTGGGTGACAGGGGAGGCCACACAGGCAGGCAGAAGGGATGGCAAATGCAAAGGCTTGGAGGTGGGACCTGGGTATGCTATTCCAGAAAAGGCTGGAACACAGAGGCTGAGAGGGAAAGTCGGATGGATGAGGCTGGAGAGACTGGCAGAGCCCAGATTATGAGGGTTTTGTGGGTCACAGTGAGGAGCGTGGACTTCATTCTTCTGATAGACTCTGGGGTACCCCTTCAGATGCTCCTTAGGACTGGGGTCACATTCCCCGAGCTGCCAGGAGTGTTACCAGCTGACAGATCCTAGCTGGGCATTTCCATTCAACAAGGGAGCTCCTTCATTGACATCCAATGACTGTAATGGCCAGGCCTCCTTGCTTTGATTTTGGGCAACTCTGAAGGGTGATACCAGCTTCAATTCCCCTGGGATCAGTTGAAGATTCTGTTGCAGATGTTCAGCTTCTTCCACTGCCAAATCCTGCTTCCTTCCTTACACGTCTCTTCCTGAGAGCACTCCTCACTAAATCACTCGCATACCATCTTGGCTTCAGAATCTGTTCCCTAGGGATCCTGACCCGAGACAATCCTCAAGGCACTGGGAAGTTACTGCAGGGTTTTAAGAGGGGGAGTAAACTGCCAAGATTTGCATCTTATGAAGGAGATGAGTGGCAGCAGCAAAGGGTCCCCTGAAGTGGGGGCCAGGGAGGATACTGCTGTCATCCTCACGGGGGAAATAAGTGTGGCTTGGACCAGACAGATAGGGTGGAGACCAAGAGAAGCAGAAAAATTAAGGAGTACCGCACTGTGTCATCATGAGAAAGTCATTTACATTCTTAGTTTCAGTTTTTCCGATTATACCATTGAAATGATGATGCCTGTATCTGTTAGGATACTTTTTAATCTATTCATTCTAACAAGATATTAAGCAAAATTAAGGAGATATTCAGAGTCAGGTCTATCTGTTTCTAAAGGCCATGTAATTTCCATTATTCTTTGCTACCCCCAAAGATGTCTGAGCCCTGCCTTACTTTCTCTGGGATGCTGGGTCCATAGTTTTTATCAAGGTGGGTTAGAGCCAAGCTGGGATGAATCCCTTATACTCAGGAGCATCTGTACAGTGTCTATGGCTTGGGCATGCGTGCTGATCACAGTGACCATTTCTGCTTCACCTGGCCTGATCTCGGTATGCTTGGACAAGAGCCACTAACCCCTGGACTCTCTGAGGCTCACTCTATATCTGCCATGCTTCGTTTTAAACACTGTCTGAAATTTGTTGATGACACTTCCATGGGCCGGCCAAAGATCTCGTGCCAACAGCTGATATTATGTAAGAGGACTTGGAAAAGGATCAGGGATGGCTGGGAGACAAAACAGGCAGGATGAACACAGGAGAGCTGCCCTGGGAAGTAAACAGTGATCAATATCTTGGGCAATGAGAATTTGGAGGAAGGAAGGTGGTTTCCTGAAGGAGGTGGTTTGAAACTAGGTTATGAAGGATTTGGGAAGATAAGGCTGGGAAACTGAGTTGGAACCAGGTCATGAAGGGGCTGGACTATCGGGTAAGGACTTCCATAGGCAATGGGGACATCTAGAAAGAAATAATGAGGAACTAATCCTCATTCCTTTCTCTCTATCTCTGTTCAGTTCTCCAGTGTGTTAGTCTGTTTTCTATTACTTACAACAGAATACCTGAAACTGTGTAGTTTATAAGAAACAAAATGTATTTCCTATATTTTTTTCCTTTTTTTTTTTCCAGACAGAGTTTCGCACTGTCACCCAGGCTGGAGTGCAATGGCGCAATCTTGGCTTACTGCAACCTCCGCCTCCCAGGTTCACATGATTCTCCTGCCTCAGCCTCCCGAGTAGCTGGGATTATAGGCACACACCACCATACCCGGCTAATTTTCATATTTTTAGTAGAGATAGGGTTTCAGTATGTTGGCCAAACTGGTCTCAAACTCCTAACCTTATGATCTGCCTGCCTCGGCCTCCCAAAGTCCTGGGATTACAGGCGTGAGCCTCCGCACCTGGCCTATTTCCTATATTTCTGGAGGCTATGAAGTTCAAGGTCAAGGAGTCATATCAAGAGAGGCCATTCTTACTAGTGATGACTTTCCACAGAGTCCCAAGGTGGCACAGGGTGTCATATGCTGAGGGGGCTGAGTGTAGTAGCTCAGATCTCTCTTCTTGCTCTTATAAAGCCACCAGTCCCACTCCCATAATCAATTAAACCATGAATCCATGAGTGGATTAATCACCTCTTAAAGGCCCCACCTCTCAATACTGCCACGTTGGGGATTACATTTCAATATGAGTTTTTCTGGGGGGACAAACATTCAAACCATAGCATCCAGGCACACTGATCTTCCAACTTCAGATAGTTTCCTAGAAATAGGAAGATGTCGCTGGCCAGATGGGGTGGTGTTCTCAGTGTCCATTCTGTGTTTGGAGGAAGATCACAAGGTCAGGAGTTCAAGACCAGCCTGGCCAACATAGTGAAACCCTGTCTCTAATAAAAATACAAAAAATTAGCTGGGTATGGCGGTGGGTACCTGTAGCCCTAGCTACTTGGGAGGCTGAGGCAGGAGAATTGCTTGAACCCCAGAGGCGGAGGTTGTAGTTGACCAAGATCACGCCACTGCACTCCAGCCTGGGTGACAGAAACTTCATCTAAAAAAGAATATCTGAGGTCAGGTAATTTATAAAGAAAAAGGTTTATTTGGCTGATGATTCTGGTGGCTGAAAAGTTCAAGGTGGGGCATCTGCCTCTGATGAGGCCCTCAGGCCACTTCCACTCATGGCAGAAGGTGAAGGGCAGCTGGTGCGTGCAGAGATCACATGACAAGAGTAGAAGCAAGAGTGAGAGTGGGGAGGTACCAGGCTCTTTGTAACAACCAGCTCTTGTGGGAGTTAATAGAGCAGGAACTCACTCACCCCCAAGGGAGGGCATTAATCTAACCATGAGGGATCTGCCCCCATGACCCAAATACCTCCTGTTATTCCCACCTCCAACACTGAGGATAACATTTCCACATGAGGAGAGAAACATCTGAACCATAGCACTTGCTTTTCTGAAACGGTCATGCTTTCTTCAGAGCTGAGCTTTTGGTGAGGATTTTGGAACCTTTAACTTGTAAGGGATGTTCTCATATTCTTAGAGGTGAAAGCACTAGTCAGCATGCTTGGCTGTGACTGCCAGCAACTGCCACGTTGTGTCATCATGAGCAGGTCATTAAAATTCTTAGTTTTGGCTTTTCCAGCTGTAAAATCAAAATGATGTTGCCTGTATCTGTTAAGATACTTTTTTGACTGTAGGTCACAGAAAATCCTAACTCCAAATGACTTAAACCAGCACTTTCTGATGGAAGTATAATATGAACTACATATGTAATTTAAAAAATTTTAGTAGCCATATTTAAAAAAGTAAAATTAATTTTAATAATATATTTTATTTAACTCAATGTCCACAATATTATCTTTTTGTGTATAATCAATATATAATCATTAATGAGATATTTTCCATTCTTTTTGTGTAAGTTTAAAAAAATTTAGTGTTCAGTGACCACAGATGGCTAGTGGCTACCACAGACTTAAATAGTGAGGATATTTATTATTTCATGTAATTGAAAATCCAGAGGTAGAGGAGCCCCAGGATTGGTTAATTTAGAGGCTTAACAGCATCAACAAGGATCCAGCTTCCTGCCAGCTTTTTGCTCTGCCATACACAGATATCAGCTTTGTTTTCAACTAGCTCTCCTCATGGTCCCAAGGTGGCTGCCATAGCTCTGGGTCACCTCCAGATGCATTGACATCCAGCAGCAGAAGAAGCTGTGCTTCTCTGTGTGTATCTCTTTATGAGAACAAAAACCTCTTTTCTGCCTCCCCTCACAGCTGATTTTCTCTCAGTCTCAATGCCAGATTTCATCACATACTCACGTATAATCCAGTTATTGGCAAGGAAGCTCTGAAAGTCTGGCTTAGAGCAATCAGAGTTTACCCCTAGAGCTGGAGACAGGCTTACCCTTCTCTAAGTCTCATGGAGGAGAACTAGACACTGGAACAAAATTGAGGTCCTATCAGCAAAGGAGTGGAGAATTGCTGTTGCCCAAAGTGGGTTCCATGGGACACAAATCCTGGCAGATGCTCTGCCAAAGGGACCTTCTGATTAAATCACATCTGTCTCCTGGAGGGTCACAGTAGTCACGAGCACACGAAGGGTTCTGATACATCCCACGGGAAGGAGCTCTTTCATTTTATTTCACTTCGATTTTTCTCAAACTGTCTCGACTTCAGAACTGTGCTTTATTTCCCCCATGATAAAACACATTAACACAAGTTTTGAGAAATACAGTTTTAGAGAACCTGCCTTAATGGATTACTAGTTTATAAGCAGGGAACGTCTTCCACAGGACACAGGCCTGCACGGTGGCCTCTTTTGGATGCAGCTGAATGACCGGCACCAAACACGCCAGGAAAATTCCTGTAGACCAGGCAAAGGTAGAGTATCCAGTGGCTCAGGCCACGATCATCATTTCCCCGAAAAAGAACAGAAACTACAGTTTTCTCCTTGCTAAACTCATCCAAACCTTGGATTCACATCCTATGAGAAAGTCTCACATAAGAGTACATACCGAGACCTTTGGCATAGGTGTTTTGCTTGGTTTCTTTGTCATGGTCTTCATGGTTTTCCTGGTGTCTTCCTGAAATGGACAAATCTGTTTGCCAAAGCAAATGTATTCAGACTGATGTTTTGGGTTTTTTTTGTTTTGTTTTTTTGTTTTGAGACAGTCTTGCTCTGTCGCCAGGTGCCAGGCTGGAGTGCAGTGGTGGGATCTTGGCTCACTTCAACCTCCGCCTCCCGGGTTCAAGCAATTCTCCTCCTCAGCCTCCCGAGTAGCTGGGATTACAGGTGTGCACCACCACGTCCAGCTAATTTTTGTATTTTTGGTAGAGACTGGGTTTCACCATGTTGGCCAGGATGATCTTGATCTCTTGACCTCGTGATCCGCCCACCTTGGCCTCCCAAAGTGCTGGGATTACAGGCCAGATTGATGTTTAAAACCACAATAAAATCAGATAAGCCCTCTTATCTGATGTCATCAATATCAGTTATAAATTGGTTAATCGAATAAGTCAGTAAAAGCAGAGAAACACAAAATTTATATGTATGTCTTATAGTTTTAAATTTAAATCACACATATGCATAATATACAGTCACCCAATCTTTACTTTTCATTCACTAGTCTTCTGATGACAAAGTCTTGAATGAATGGAGTTTCTCATTGTCTTTCTTGGATGCTCATCAGGTGTAATCTGTAAAAACTAGTTTCTTTCAGTTTCTTTAAAGAGGAGTGAGAAGTTAAAGACACTGGCAACCTGAGTGTAGAAAATGTCTAGGTTTTTATAATTTCATTCCCAGTCTTAGATAGGTATGTCATTCATATTGAATTTGAGGATCATTTTTTAGGGACTCTCCTTTATGGACATCTAAAAGTATTTGGCTTTTCTGAGGAACAGCAACCCTCTTTATTTTTTGGTACATTGATATTCCACTGGTTTACATGAGAAATATTAATAAATCCCATCATTTCAATAATGAACACAACTGAAGTAAACAACTTTGGAAACAATCTTAAACATAAAACTTCACATCTGAGTACAGAAGCATGTGGGCTTCTGAGAGCATGGTCTACCAGTTGGGAGCATCTGTGTGCCAAGGGTACCAGTTAGCAGGGTTTTATTTTTAATTTTAATTTTAATTTTTTTGAGAAAGAGTGTCACTGTGTCATCCAAGCTGGAGTGAGTGGTGCCATCTCGGCTCACTGCAACTTCTGCCTCCCCTGTTCAAGCGATTCTGCTGCCTCAGTCTCCAGAGTACCTGGGATTACAGGCGTGCACCTATGCCTGGCTAATTTTTGGATTTTTAGTAAAGGTGGAGTTTTGCTATGTTAGCCAGGCTGGTCTCGAACTCCTGGCCTCAAGTGATCTGCCTGCCTTAGCCTCCCAAAGTGCTAGGATTACAGGCGTGGGCCACCATGCCCAGTCAAGGTAGCAGGTTTGACAGAAGGAATGGAGCATGCTGGTTGATGGGAGGTCAGTGGGCAGAGTTTACAGCTCCCAACCCAGCCTGTACATTAGAATCATCTGAGTTGTTTTTGAAAAATATCCAATGTCCAGAGCAATTAAATCATAATCTCTCACCAGGAAACGGGATCTTGTACTGTAGATATGGCTGCCAGGAACTATACTGTGGTGTGTGTTTAGGAGCATGGAGGTAAATGAACAGATCCTGGTGTTTTCTGCCCCCTCAGGTCAGAAGCTCTGAGGCCTTCTCCCTGAGTCAGAGGTGTGCCCCAACCAGCAAAACCTGGGTACTCCAGAGCACAAACATGCATT